>CANXYI010564889.1:0-16504 GCA_948208565.1 Hura crepitans
ATAATTGTTGTAACCTAATACATGTGTAAATAGGGTGGTTTGAATGTGTTTTAGTTTGTAGATTTGATGTGACATAAATAGTAATATGAGTTGAGGTACATAGAGGTGTAGGTGTTCAACTAAGATGATTGCATGATAACAGGTTGACAATTATTGGAACCAAATAGGATAAACCTTAATTGACATCTTATTTTATAGAAGAGTCTTCAGTTGTGTCCTTGAGTTGCCACAAGGGATGACAAACTTACAAATTTGATGTGTAATGTTGATGCAGTCATTAATGTTATTATAATTTGGGTGATGATTGGTGGATTAGTTTTAATGACTTTACTATTGATGTAAGTGCTTTTTTACAAGAAAAGTTTTAGTAAGGCATTCGAATAGCCTTTATACTGCTGAAATTTAGTCTCAAACTATCCTTTAGTAAACTAGATTTTTATAGAATGATGTAGATGACAAATAAGTTTAACTAGAACCCTTTTTGGAAACCTCTTAAGGGGATAATTAGCATCAGGTTTAAGTAATAGCTTACATGTAATACATTTTCTTACATAATTAGTCATATATTAGGATTAGGCATTACAATTATGGTATTAGAGCAGGTCTTATGATTCTAGGATTATAGTGCCTGTACATAACAGTTTTGTATAAGAGTATGCTTGGATCTTAATGCTTGTGCTTGTCTTGTTAAAGCCATTTTGATTGGTATAAATAAGTGCCATCGGATTTGCTTTAGACCCTTGGTAGTGTTATAAATAAAGTAGAATAGGGAATTTTATTTTTTTCCCTAAAATCTACCCCTAGCAGTCTATTCATAGTTAGCCTTAGAGTATGAGATTCTTCATCAGTACTTTACTGAGGTGTGTGAATTTATAGCGGGAGTCATATCTTTAATGATATCACTTCCTCTATCATTGTCACCTTTAACTGTAGTGTAGGGACCTTAGTAAATAAACTATGAAAGTATGAGATAGCAATGGTAGAGGAGAAAGCAAATCCCAATAATGTACAAGTATTGGTAGGAATTAATAGAAGTGGTATTTGAATATTTGTGAAGTATTTCTAGTGATAGTTTAACGCATGTAGCATATATTGGCAATGAGTGCTTATCAATAGTGATAATGTTTACCAATAACACTTTAAGTTATTCTAGGTTTGAAGAAGAGGTTGGTAGGCATCTTAGAGTGGTGTTGCGAACCTTAATAAGAACGATGGTATACTTAGATAAAAAGTGTAATTTTGAATAGAAGGGAAGACTTCTTTGACATAATAGGGCTTCTTTGGTCATATAGGGTGACAGTGTATAAGATTCAATTGGAATCCATTGAAATTACTCTTAATAGTGGCACTAAAAAGACAAGTGCTACCCATACATGGAATATATTACAATTATAATGACCCTAAGAGTTAAAGGCATGTGTCCACATGAAAGGAGTTAAAGCTAAAGTAGTATAAGCAGATGGAATCATTGAGAAATTGTGATTACCTAACCATGTAACTGCAATGGATTCTTATCATTTATAGTGTGCCAGAAGTTAATGGCATAACTAGTTAGGCAGAATTAAAGTTAAGAAAGGTGAATGACATAAGAATAATAAAAGAATTCAAGTTAGACTCTTTTTATTCAACCAAGTATCAAAAGCTCAGGTAAGGAACCTGCAGTTATTAGTTGCTATAGGCCAGGCCTAAGTGAGGGAAAGAGATGAAAGCTATGGTGGTGAAATAGATAGATGTCTAAATCATTGAGACAAGCTCTAGTGTTCAAAAATTTTTGAGTTAAGGGAAAACTTGTAAATTTTACCATTTTGAGTTAAATTGTATTTAGTTAATTACCATGTAATTTTACCTTTATGCATTTTACTTCTTCACATTCCCCTAGAGGTAAAAAACAATTTTACATGTTGTAAAAAAATAGTCAAATTGATTTCTATTTAATTAATTAGTGTTTCTAAAAAAATGGGTTTTGATTGTTGTTTAATAAAAGTCATAATAATTAAACTTGTTTTCACAAATTGGCATGCAAGAACTAAAGTTTTTTTTTTTAAATCAATTACCCAATTTAATATATGTTTTCTTTTGATTTTATATATTTCCTTTATATTTGTAAATATGCTCATTTTATTAATTCTCTCCATGATTGTGTGTTTTGTCTTAATTTCAAAACTTGTTTAAGGAAAAGGATAAAATTAAGAATTTAATCTAAAATTCTATTCTTACCATTTTCTAGTTTAAGCTATACAAGGTATTTCCCAATGTCAATTAGGTGTCGACTCTTACCTTATGCTATCTAATTCACTCTTTCTAGGCTAGTAAAATATGAATGGCTTAGATTCCTTGAATCTTCTTTTTATCTTTTGAGATTCAAGAAGTGAGATTTAGGTTAAGTTTTTGGTCATTTTAATTTGAGCGACCTTAGAAAAGATGGATACAAATAGTGGCAACTCTGCTAGAGACACCATGAGACCATGATATGAAAGTACCTTAAATTAATATAGAATTTCTATTTTGAATTCATAATATTATCTTTTTTTTGAAACTGCATTACATACTATAGCTTTGAATAGGTTAGGCATTTGTTTTTACCTGATCCCATTTTAAAGCACGAACATATTTTCATTCAATTTGGGGGAATGTTAGAGGTGACATTAAAACTAAGCCTTACACTTACAAGGTATATTAAATGGTGAACTAATCAGTTGTTTGTTCTTAATGAGATAAACCCTTTGTGGAGGGATTATGCTTGGATGACCATGACTTATATGACACAAATGTGAGCCCATGTAATGACTAGTAGCAACTTTCTTAAGGTTTTGTGATTAATACTACATTGTGTGCTATGTGGACTTATATCTATGAAATATGGTTTAGTCATTTTGAAATGTTTTTAAACCTCTTGGACCTTTTTATTTGGAATGGGCTAGATTTAGTATTTTAGTTTGATTGAACATATCCAACATGTATGGGTCAAATATCTTACGTGTTTTTTTTAAATACAAGTGAAATAGAGTTTGACTATTCCTTTTTCATTATTCGAATATGTCAAGGCCCCTGATATCCCATAAATATGTCATCATAGGAAAGAAAAACTGACCTCATATATAAGAAGTGATAAGTGCAAAAGGTTCTTTCTTGTGTTTATTGTTGTAAACATTAAACATGCAATTACACTTTATGCATCTCTATGCTTTTTTTTTTCATTTATTCACCATCATTGACCTTTTGTTTTTCAACCATCATAGATCCTTGAGCCACTTAGGTATGTAGTTTAAATAGAAGGATAGTTCAAAGAGAGATCATTCATACTATAGACAACACAAATCATAAAAAGATGGTAGGACAAAAAGAAAGCACCCCTTTTGTGTAAGATTTTAAGACTAGGATAGATTGGAGATTTGAAGAATTTAAGAGGACTATGAAGGCCATGGTGGCAAGGGCAATAGTTAGGGTTATCCTTACTTCTAATTCATCACCTCTTATCAATACACCATTGGATACATTTGCTAAAAGGACAGTTACTGCTTTTGAGGGGATTGGTACAAAGAGAGAAGCTAAGAGCTCAAGAGAAAAGACAAATTATGTCTTATATCTCATTCTAAAGTTTAATTTCTATAAAGACTTTAAGGTTGAAAAGGGGAAGAAGAAAGTACCATGTAAAGTTGAAACTGCTACAATGAAGAAATTAAAAGAGAATATAGAGCTGATAACTAGGCTCATCACCTTAGGTAAGGACTTAGATCTAGAAGAGTTCACATTAGAATCTAATAGTTGCTACCTTTTAAGTTTTTATTGCTAAAACTACATAAGTTTCATGCGACAAACAAATCTAAGAACCCATATCAAGTAATATGCCATAGTTTTATAAAGATCAAAACTTAGCACAAATTAGAAGATAGCTTACTTAAGCCTTACACTACAAGGAAGACTCAAAGATTGGTATTAGGGGCAGGAGAAAAAGGTATAAATGGACTAAAAAAAATAACTAAGGCTTTTACATGAAAGTTAGTATGAAAGACCATGAACTACTAAAATAGAAGCCTAACGAGACCTTCTTAGAGTATTTGATAAGATAGAGGCCTAGAGTTTTGGAAATGAGAAGAAAGCTAGAGACATAAGACTAGATGCATATGTTTATAAAAAAATGTTAGTGCTTATCTAAAAGAGGGGTTGAAGGCTAAAACGCTTAAAGATTAAGAGTCATTAAAGGAAATTGCCATTGATCTATAAGAAGAATACAAGGGGATTCAACAATCATAGAAGCCTAAAAGCTAGTTACAACGGGGTAGTAAGACTGTTGAAGTATCCACTACTTTAAAATAGTATTCTAGCTTAGACATAACATTGTCATGGTGCCTAAAGTATTTCTAAAAAGAGGAAAAGCTTTCACTGCTCCCATCTAAGCTTAACAAAAGTCAATGATAGCCTAATCACAAGATGGATTTATAATGCCAATATCACTAGGACACAAGCTATGATACAAATAAGTATTATACTTTGAGGGATAAAATACAGGATTTCATTGACTCAAAATAGATACCTAACCTAGAATAAAGAGAAAAAAGAATAGGGTTCCTATTCCAATATGCCTCCACCTATAAATATAGTAATTTAGGATTGCTAAAATGGTACATGTTAGTAGACTTGTATGGTAATGATTACTTGGTGGTTGAAAGGAAGAAGGCAGAGAAAGAATATTGTTTTATTTGTGTGATAAATATATGGGAAACTAATAGTGAAAGTGAACAAAGGGAGAAAGTCTAAGACTTATGAGTTGATTTAAACAGTGAATAGAAGCTAGTTAAAGAAGAGAAAGCTAAAGTAATAACCCTCAGTGGTTGGGTGGTACAAGAAATAGGAAAAGAGCCAATTCTCACAGTTATAGAGAAATAGAAGGATTCAGTTATGAAACAATTAAAGAAGACTCCCTTATAAATTTCAATATGGGATTTATTGCAACAATCACCTTTATACCTATAAAAAGTGGTTGAAGCTTTATGTGTTATAATAGTATAAACTACTATATTTCTATCCTAGCTATTGGAGATAGTGAAAGGGTAAGAGAAAAAAGTGGTTAGGTTTTTAGATACAGATCTTCCACTAGAAGGGCATTATCATAATTGCCCCTTATACATCAAGGCTAAAGTAAATGGTAAACACACAACATGTGTAATGGTTGATAATGGATCACCAATCAATATGTGCTTGCTCAAAGTAGTAGCTTCATATGGGATTGAAAATTTGATGATCTCTTAGTCTAAATGCACTATCATGGCTTATGACAACAATAAGTGATAAATATATGGCACTTTCAAGGTAAAGGTCAAAATAGGGATTATTATGAATGATATGGAGTTTGCAATGCTTGACATCCCTGCTAACTTCTCCTTACTTTTAGGAACACCCTAGTTTTAAAAGCTAAGAGGGGTTTTGTCAACATTACATCAAATTATCAAAATACCTCATAATGGTAATGTGGTAACAATACGAGCTATAAAGGAAAATAAAGTTTCAATGCTTGAAATTGCCAACCAACAATTCAATGGAATCTATATAGTTGGGATCTTTTTTTAAAGAAGATAACCCTAAAATGGTAAATATGCCAAAAAAGAATAATTATTTGCCATGTGCTAGTTTAAGGAATAATTCATAAGGTTTAGTAGCTGCTATGCAGTAAGATTGAAGAGATTTGGATATATAATAGAGACCTCAGAGCTAAAGAAGAGGGAAAGAAATATCCCACCTCTAAGTGAGAGTTTTGCTCGAGCTTCAGAAAGCATAAGTTATTAAGGAGAATCAAAGCCTACTGAGATTGGGGAAAAGTTATACCTAGGTTTGAGATTTTCAATGATGTATTTGATTAGGCTACTAGTGAAGTCAAGAGTGCCTCAAATTTCTTGCACAAAGAAGTCATAACTAACTTGGTTGATTTGGAAATCAAGCTTATAAAAGAGATCTTAAATCTAGCCCTACTTCAAGACAAAGGGAAAAGGAAAATAGAAGAAGATAATTCCTTAAAAGAATTCTAATTTTCTTTATGTACCTGAACTTTTTAAAGATGAAGTCTATATTTCTTATGTTAATAAGATGAACAATTTTGCTCATGTTTATGATATCTCATCTAATTTCACTATGCATAATGATAATTATGATATACATAACATGTTTAACATTAATTCAATCAATACTACCTCATTTAATCTCAGTAACAATGATAATCCTAAAGAAATTTTAATTGCATATGATATAACACCTAAAGAGAGGATTAAATTTGAGAGAATATTAAAAAAATGAAAAAGTCTTTGCCTAGACCTATGAAGACATGCTTAGGATGAACAAAAAAGTAGCTGAACATGCTATCCATATAGATCCAAAAACAAAGCAAATAAAATAGAAGCTAAGAAGAATGAAATTAGAATAGGCAGACAAAATAAAAGAAGAAGTACATAAATAGATTAAAGTCAAGCTTTTAGAAAAATGCATAATATGTAATATGGTTCGCCAATGTGGTAGTTGTTGCCCAAAAAAGATGGTTGGATCATAATGTTTATAGATTATAGAAACTTGAATAAGGCTTGCCCTAAGGATGATTTTCCATTACCACACATAGATGTTCTAATTGATAGTGCAGTGATGTGTAAGATGCATAGATTCATTGATGGATATGCCGGTTACAATCATATTCTAAACAAGATTGTAGATAAAATAAAGATTGCCATTATCACTAAATGGGGGACATTTTGTTACAAAGTCATGCCCTTTCGATTAAAGAATGTTATGGCAAGTTATCTGAGGATGGCCATAAAGATCTTAGATGATCTAATTCATAAGGAAGTAGAGGTCGACATAGATAATATGATGATCAAAAGTTCTTTCAATGAATTAACAAGTATAATCTACATTTGAATGATAAGAAATGAGTCTTTAGGGGTAACTTCAAGTAAGTTCTTGGGGCTCATAATAAGTGAGAGAGGGATAAAGGTAGACCTTGATAAACTCAAGAATGCCAATTCTAAAGAAAGAGAAAGAGTTAAGGGATTTTTAGGTAGAATATAGTACCTTAATAGGTTTATAGCCAAGCTCACTACAATATGTTAGCCTATTTCCAAACTTCTCTAAAAGAACCAACTGATCAAGTGGAATGATAACTACAAGAAAGCTTTCGACACCATCAGGGAACATTTGCTAAATCCACTAGTTTTGCAACCTCCAAGATATGTGAAGTCACTAATTCTTTATTTGTCTATTGAAGAAAGTTTATAGGAGCTATGGTAGTGCAAGAAGATAAATTTAGGATTGAGTATGCAATCTACTACTTGAGTGAGAAGTTTCTTTATTATAAAGTTAAGTACATAGAAGTGGAAAAGATTTATTTAGTGGTAGTTTGTGCTTCAAAGAAACTTGGGCATTATTTTCAATCATATGTGGTATAGGCGATAGCAAAATGCAATCCTTTAAGATATCTTTAGATAACACCATCTTTAATAGGAAGAAAGGGTAAGCCTATTCCCAAAAGATGAGAATTAGTTAGTACATGCATTAGCCACCTTAGTTTCAATATGGGATAATTTAGAAGGAATAGTTATGAAGTCAGTCCATATTTCTACTTCAAAAAGACCTTACTATGAGACAGAACAAGTAATAGGAATAGAACAAGAAAAAGGTAAACCTTAGTTTTATGAAATTCATAACTACTTAGAAAATGGGGATTTTTTTTGAAGAAGCTATGGATAGGGATAGAAGAGTATTGAGAAAGCTATTAACTCAATTCATTAGCATAGATGAGGTCTTATATATGATGTAGTTAAATGGTATTTAGCTTTATTATTTAGATGAGAAAGAAGAAGAGAGGATTATGAAAGAAATATATTTGGGATCTTATAGCACACACATGAATGGTCTAGAGTTAACAAAAAAGATCATGCGCTAAGGGTTCTTTTCGCTTACTCTTGACCATGATTGCTCGAAGTTTGTATAGAAGTGTCATAAGTGTCAATAGTATAGGGACTTAAAACATGTGCTAATATTATAGCTGCACAATTTGTTATCTCCTTAGCCATTTGTTTATTAAGGGATATACATAATTAGAGAGATGCATCCGACAACTTCAAATAGGCATCATTTTATTGTGGTAGCCATTGGTTATTTTTCGAAGTGAGTTAAAGCAAAATCCTTTAGGATGTTAGGGGCAAAAAAGATCAATAAGTTTATAGAGAAAAATCTAATTTATAGACATAGGGTCTTGCACTATATATTTTCATATATTAGTATCTAATTTTAGGCTAAAGCAAAAGCACTATTGTATAGATATAAGATACAACACCATAAATCCTCTCCTTATAAACCACAAGCTAATGGGATAGTTGAAGTAGCAAATAGGAATGTCAAAAAGATCCTAACTAAAATAGTGTTAATTTATAGAGATTGGGTTAATAGACATCTATTTGCTCTTGGGGACTATAGGACAATAGTTTAAACTTTAACAAGTGCTACACAATTTTTCTTGGTATATGGGATAGATATGGTACTCACCATGGAAATTGAACTCTAATCACTGAGGGTGGCTATAGAAACTTAGATTTCTAAAGCAAAGTAGGCTAAATAGAGGTTCTAATAGTTGAACTTATTAGATGAGTCACACTTAAAGGATAATTATCATAATTAAATTTATCAAAAAATGATGGCAAGAACTTTTCTTAAAAGGGTGAAGAATCACAAGATAAAAAAAAGGGGTTTAGGTTTTAAGTAGATGAAATCGAATATAACTGATTCAAGAGGAAAATTTAAACTAAATTAGGAAAAACACTTTATTCTTATAAAGTTAATGCTAAGAGGAGCTGCAATATTCACAAATTAAAATGGTTCTATGGCTAAAGACAAATAAAAGAGAAAAAGTAAAGAAAATTATCCTACAGCTCAAAAATAAAAAAAATAGCAACCTTGCCAAAAATGGGCACTTTGATAAGGTGAAAATAAAAAAAGGCACTTATGCAACAATTAAGGGCTAATAGAAAATAGTCAATCATGAAAAACATGAGGGCTAATTAGTGATAGGAGTTTAAGATGTAGTTAATATTTCCCTTGATTAAATGAGGATTTGTGTTGTTGCATTAGTGTTATGTTATGATTAATATAAAATGCCAATATGATACAAGTAGATATAACCACTTTAATAAGCTCAATTAAGCATCATATGGACTAGAGAAATAGGGATGTTATTTATTGTAAAGCTTTAAAGTTACACTGATTTGTATTCAAGTTTAGTAATGTAATAAAGTCGTCACTTTTTCAGATCCTCTACCTCTTGTTACAATTTTTGTTTTGTGTTTTTAACCAACGGGACTAATTATCTATGGACGAACTAGTCACTCATTCTTTGTATGCATCAAAAGTTCAAAAGTTAAAAGCAACTTTAGAAGGGATATTAATCTTCAAGTGTAACTGCTTTAACAAGTTGTGATACTTAATAGCAAAAGTAACAAATAGATCTCCCTCTTTGAATGATAACAGATGAGTGACAATGCCCTAAACCTTACTGAACTACCTTATATAATGATTAATAATGTAGAAAGTAACTCTATGTAAGCCAACCAAAGAGATACAACCTAATACAATGTTGTATTGTATATGCTATAAGGGAATCCATAGGCTTATGGAATTTATGTTATCACTAATTATATCACCTAACCAAAGGGCTAGTTGCTTAACATCTAAAAATGGCATAGAATTACACGAGCCAGGAAATGTTTCGAGTTTTAAAAATAAAGAACTTGATGGGGAGGATCATCCAACAAGTGAAGCTTCTCTTGTAACTAGATCTGAAAAAAGCTATTAGGAATGAAAACCTATAAAGACATCCTAAGTAAAAGCCAAGCTAAAGATAGGGCAAAAATCCATTAAGGGTAGTATATCCTTAAATAGTCTATTTGGAATAAAAACCTAAAAAGGCTTCCTAAGCAAAAGGAAGACTAAATAAAATGGCAAAACTAGTTAAGTGCGATCTATTCTAAAAAAAGTGTTACTTAAATACCTAAAAAAGAAGTGGCCTCTTACAAAAAAAATTGGCACCACTAGATTGCACCACATATAGTCCCATGATAGTCTCAGGAAGAATAATAGGAATTGGGTTGAAACCTCTACTTATGTCATTTATTGCACTAAATAGTTGGTAATCTCTAAAATGGCCCTTCGAATTAATAGTGAGATATTTGGCCAAAAAAATGAAAATGTACGCACTCGCATGTAGAGAAGGGATATTCGTATAGCTATCAAAATAAGTTAAAAGGGAATTCAAAGAGATAGGCTCTCTTCTGAGAACCTATCTAACATCTATTAAGGGCAAGATCCCTAATACATTAACCACCTAATACGAATATTGGGTGACACAGTTGGGATAGCAAGGCAAAACTTCAGACGGATAGGATACCCCTAAAATAGTAGCAAATTCTTTAGATAAAGGACACAACTCCTAGTGAAAGAATCGAAAAACATGAAATTATAAGTAACAAAAATGGGTTATAGCTCTTAAAAAAGCCATGTCAAGTCAGACACTATAAAGAAATTTCAAATTGCGAAAAGGAGCAATAGTAGGATTTGCCTAAGTAGAGGAGATGTTGAGAATTTTATGAAGTTTTTAGAGAAATTCATCAACCATAAGAACAAAAAATGGAAAATTCCAAGAGGCATGAGGATTTATGCATGCATTAAGTGTATTCATAGGCTAAAAGCCTAAAATAGCTAACATTTGACCATTTGCTAAAATCGCCATTTGGCCCCTAAGACAGCAATTTTAGTAGTGCCAAATTAGCTATTTTTGTAAGGCTTCCTATAAAAACCTAACTTTTTCACTTTAAACTTATCCATTTATCATCTATTTCTTCTTGCTTACACATCCTATAGCATTTAAACATCTTTTGCTCTTTAAAATGCCACCTAAATGCTAAGAAAGCCATCCCAAACATTAACTAATGCCCAAGCATATTACGGCTCTAGATTGACTCAACTATGAAAAAGTTGAGTTATTCAAGTGCCTTGCCACAATCACCTTTATTGAGAGCTGATACTTCTACATTCATATACTTTAAGATGTGGGTGTGCACTAAAGAGCGGACCAACAGCTCACTTAAGTAAACTAGTGAGACTTTTACTTCTAAAGATATGCCACCTACCCAAAAGTAGCTTTAGAGTTTTTTAGCACTTTCTAGCACTGCTATCACTTACTTAGGGTGCATCGGTAACATTAGTCAGGTGAATCGAATTAAGTTATATAGTCTTTAAGTCATAGAGTATAGCATTTAATCAACCCTATGCCGATCATCTTAAGGCACCTTTATTGATCTAGTAGATTTCCTAGTAAAGGCATTATTTTGACACCTCCTACTAGATTCCTAAAGAAACATAATATGTAGTGCACTTCTTACTAGGTCACCCATCTTAAAATTATCCTATTTCATTCATTTAAAATTTACCAATTTCTTATTATTCAATTCAGTCTAACTCCAAAATTGGTTCTATCTTTTCCTTAGCTCAGCTTAAGGTCATGTCAACC
Organism: Hura crepitans; assembly: GCA_948208565.1. Lineage (NCBI taxonomy): Eukaryota > Viridiplantae > Streptophyta > Magnoliopsida > Malpighiales > Euphorbiaceae > Hura > Hura crepitans. The sequence goes on from CANXYI010564889.1 coordinate 11,543, forward strand.
TATTCATGCTATAATATATTCAGTTTTGGCTATTTAGCTTTTTCCTAAAATCTAGTAGCATACCGGTTATTCGGGTTATTATCAAAAATTTAAACTTCAAAAAAACACTTCAATAATTTCATATTTCATCTCTTGGACCCATTTGGTCCCCAAAATAATCAACCTAGCATCATTTGTTTATCAATTTAGCAACATAGGCCTAAGGCCACAATTAAATGATCCACACTCTAGAACCTCAGGCTCACATAACAAGCATTAAATAAATAAAGCCATACATGTACTTAGTTTAATAGCTTACTTATTACAAAACACCATCTACATATATATATATATATATATATATATATTCCCTATACATGGTACCTATTTTCCTACCTAACTAAATTGAGTGCAAAATTGTAAACTAATCACATAGCAACCTGGCCAAAACTATCCTCTGATTGCATGCACTACGAGGTTATATCTCTATTCGAATTACCTGTGTACCAAAATAGGTACGTTGAGTATATAATATACTCATTGGTGAATTCAAGCATTTAAATCATGTCACAGTTGTTATCATGCATATATACAATGGTAATATCTATTTATTTAGGTTATTATGCCAATTATTAAAATACAAATGTCAAATGACCAAAATGCCCCTGATTATATAAACAATACTCAATCAATCATTGAATTATTTAAAACTAAGTAATTTTTTGATTTATGCCATTAACATTAATTTATCATATCAATAAATATGTTGTAAATATCAAATTCCCAAAATACCCTTGATTATATAGACTGAATATTCATTTAGTTATTTACTCAAAATTTCCATATAATTTAATAATATCTGCCATTATAATGGTTTACAGGTCTTTTATTTCATTAAAGTAATAGGCCTACCTAGCTTGACTACACTTTAATACTCTGAACCTAGAACAAGCTAAAAATAGTGTAGTGATCTATATTTTAGACCTCGACCGCTGTACCAGCCTGATAAACATCATAGGGATCAATCCATAGACCTCTCGAATCACATGGCCAAATTAATTACTCAATTTGGTCTACCTAGTAGATTGGTCTATCCAATAGACTAGTGAAGTGGCCCTATAGGACCTACATTATTACATTGACATCGTATATCCATATTAATTTCATAATTTGGTCTGCCTAGCAGACTAGTCTAACCAATAGACTAGTGTAGTGGCTCCTTGGGACCTATGCTACTACACTGGCATAAGCACATAGGTAGCACCAAAGGTGCAAAATCATATGATGGTCTATCCAACTGACTGGTACAGTGGCCCCAAAATGGACCTCGACTACTGTACAGGCCCTACCTGAAAAGTAAATAGTGTAACAGCTGCTAAATCTTTAAGTTGACCGATTAACCCATCTAGTAGGTGTCTAACTAATGGGCCATAACCTTAATTTATGTTTGCTTCATGACTGATTAACCTCTTATAATATTCTTGAATTAAAAATAGACATATTATTTTTATTAAACAGTCAAATTTTAACCCAATCTGATATGGGCATAATTTGACAATTTCAGGCCATTTCCCAATAGTATTCTTAAGTCTTGTTATACTTAAAATTTAAGTCATATAATCATTGACTTTATCACAAATTGAATTTTTTATTATCCATTTACTATCCATGTGAATTATTGCTTCAGGTAATAGTAATTTAGATAGTTATAAGTCATTTGCTTAGTTTGCAATAATCATTTTTAGGTTCATTTCACATCCATTTTCAGTGCAGTTTTCACTATTCAACTTACATTTTCCATAGGCTTAAAGCCAACATCAATTAGGCCACTTAAATGGCCAAACAATAGGCACACATGCCATATCATGTAATCACATCATAATAGCCCTTTTAGGCACACATTCTAGGCACATTTCAAGACATATCCAAGTTCACTTTCTAGTTTAAGTTTAAGTCTCATTTTAGGCTACTTTTTAAACCTTTATACTAGGTATTTGTTCATTCATCAAATATATTCATTAGTCCATTTTACATTATGCCAATCTCATATACTTATTCAAGTTATGCCAATGTAATTATGCCATATAAAGACCATTTTGTCATGCTTTGTTACATATAATCATAACACATATATTACCAAGGTTTCTATTTCATTTTATTTAACTATTCATTGAAGTCATGGCTACTTAATAGCTTTAATCAAACATTTGGTTAGTATCTATAATACATTCATGCTTTTATCCATAACTTATACACATTTATACATATACATGTACCTTTTCATGCCATCTAAGATAGTTTATACATATCACATACCTCGAATGTAACTTGATCCCTATGCATTCATACACTAATCAATCTTATCACATGCCACACTATCATTTCATACATTATAGGCCTAATATACATGCCATTCATCAAATTTACATGCCACATGTACCATGTACACTACTAAATACCTCTCAACCACTATAAGACCTACACTAAATACACAATTTTCACCACATACATGACTATTCATTACCATTCATGCCTAATTCCATATACCTCATACCAAAGTCACCATTTCAAGTTAAACACACACTCACTTGCATAACCTCTCAATCAAATGAAATTTTCCCTTCACCACCTATCATTTTCATTCAATCAATATCATAAATATTGCTTCCACATCTAATTAGTCCAAGTACATTTCTAATTCATCCCATTACACATTATCACTACCTTAGCTAGTATTCCTTACTTAATTACGATATGCAAGTCACAACAATGGGAGGGCATGAAGTAAATGGTATGAATTCACATACCTTTTATCATTAGAAAGAAAAACTCCTTCATTTTAAGCCTTCACAAAGCTAAGAATTCGATCCCTCTTTTCACACCATTCACCTCCATTCTTTAAGCCAAATTATGACTTGAAATACCTCAAAACCATACACACACACTTTATTAAGATTCCAAGCATTTGTAGGCAGCCATTCCCATTTAAAATCCCTTAGAAAAATCAATAAAAACCATGAAGAACTCACCTTGAAAGCTTATTGCCTTTACTAGAAATACCTTTTAACCTTACTCGCTTTGATGAATTTTAATTAATTCTTGAGAACTCCTTTTCCAGTAATTCTTTTTCCCTCAATTCCTTAACATATGAAGATGCATTTAGGTGACAATTGTTAGAGGAAAAAGTGTAGAAAAAAGCATGAAAATGGAGTTCTTTTCCTAGTATGGCATTGATTCTAGCAAAAAGAGAAGGAAAGAATTTGTGTTATTTTTAGTGGATTTTGCTACTTGGTCTAGTGCATTAGCCAAGTTTAATGGCCTTAGGCTAGCTAGCTTGACATGGGTGGGTCCTATGATCTCCTGAATAATCCTGAAATAGCTCAATTTTGGCAGAAACTTTAAAAATTACACCATTTATTTTAAAATTCCTCATTTAATCCTATCTACATGCTTATAAATTTTCACGACTAAATTCCATCGATAGGGTAGTTTATAGATTGCCTCGATTTATATGCCAAACTAAAAAATTATGAGAATTTGCAAATGACCTCAAAATTTAAAAATTCCTTCACCAATGATCTTAAAGGAATTTTTAAGCTTCAGCATATGATATTTTTTAGTCCGTTCATTCACATCCCAGGTTATTCCCAACCTGACTCAATTTAACCCCATAAATCCATAGTTTTATAGCCCAAAATGAATTAGTAGTTCTACTAAAATTTTAAAATTTGCCTTTTTCCTCAGTTTAAAGCCCTTCAATGTTTCATAACTAGTGTTCTTACCTCAATTCTTGTGCAAGTGACCCAACGCCCCGAGCACACTTCTCGAACCTAGTGGCACTATTCACGGAGCCTTAACACACAGGCATTATAGTTCTTCCCTTTTTAAGAAAATTTCATCCTAGAAATTACCTAAAGTAAAAAAAATGTGGATGATGTGCCCTCATCTATTCCTTAAGCTCCTATGTAGCCTCTTCAGTGTTATGATGTCTCTATAACACTTTAACAAGTGGTATGGACTTGCTTCTCAATTGTTTCACTTCATGAGCTAAAATCTGCATAGGCTCCTCTTCATAGCTTAAATCAGGCTATACTTCAATGTCTATTATCAGGATCACATGTAAAGGATCTAATATATACCTCCTGAGCATCAAAACATGGAAAACATTGTGTATTTATTGTAGCTTAGGTGGCAATGCTAGCCTGTAAGCTAGTGGCCCAACCCTTTCTATAATTTCATATAATTCGATGAACTTGGGACTCAGTTTCCATTTTTTCCTGAACTCAATACTTTCTTCCATAGAGTTACCTTTAAGAACACTTTCTCACCAACTACATATTCAATATCCCTTTTTTAAGGCATCATATGATTTTTATCTATCAACTGTAGCTTTCAATCTGTCTCTGATCACTTTTACTTTTCTTTTGCATCTATAATCAAATTAACACAAGATATTTTACTTTTCCTTACTTCACTACAACACAAAGGAGTTCTACATCATCTGCCATATAAAGCTTCATAAGGTGCCATCCCTAAATTAGACTAATAGCTATTATTGTAAGCAAACTTTGCCAAAGATAGGTACTGATCCTAGTTACCTTTCAATTGCATAACCTTATGGCATATCCTCAAGTACCTTTATCACCCTTTCTAACTATCCATCAATCTAAGGATGAAAAGTTATATTATAGGCCAGTCTAGTGCCTAATGCTTCTTGCAACTTCTTCCAAAATCTAAAAGTGAAATGAGAATCTCTATTAGAAATAATGGTTATTAGAACACCATAAAGTCTGACTATTTCATCCATATATAACTTATCCAACTTTTCTAAAGAATAGTCCATCCTGATAAGAATAAAGTGAGTTATTTTTGTCAGTTTATCAATAATCACCCATACAACATCACATTACCTTTTGGTCATAGGTAAACCCATCACAAAATCCATTGTTACTTTCTCTCACTTTCATTCTAGTATTGTTATAG
>CANXYI010564939.1:0-10908 GCA_948208565.1 Hura crepitans
TAGAAATTTGAGTCATCTACTACCATATGACCTAACTAGTTTGTCATATCCCTAGCTATTTTCAACATGGGGAATTGACATAATTAGCTAAATAAGGCCATCTGTGGCTAGGGGGCATATGTTCATAGTAGTAGCAGTCGATTATTTCACCAAATGGAATAAAGCCGAATCTTTTAATAAATTAGGGACAAGACAAATGGTGAAATTTATTGATAGAAATATCATTTGCCGGTATGGATTACCATAACAGGTTATCTCAGATAATAGGGTGCATTTCCAGGGTGAGACAAGGCAGTTTTTGTAGAAACACAAGATTCAACATCACAATTCTTCTCCATATCAACCTCAAGCTAACGGTGCGGTAGAGGCAGCTAATCAAAACATCAAGAAAATTTTGCAAAATATGACTATTACTTACAAAGATTGGGCGAATATGTTACCCTTCACACTTTAGGGATACACAATGACTACCAAAATATCTACCTAGGCTACGCCTTATTAACTAGTATATGGCATGAAAGCAAAACTATCAATAGAGATTAAAGTACCTTCATTGAGGGTGGTATTAGAAGCTAACGTACCTAAAGTAAAATAGGCTAGAAGCAAATATGAACAGTTAGCACTAATGGATGAAAAATGACTTAAGCTCTCTATCATATGCAATTATATCAAAAGAGAATTGCTAGAGCTTACAACAAAAAGTCAAGACTAAATCTATATGAGAAGTTAACTTGGTACTTAAACAAATTACACTTTTATTATTAGACCTTAGGGGAAAATTCAAGCCCAATTGGTAAGGATTGTATTTGGTTAAGAAAGTACTCAAGCATGGAGGCGTCAAGATCCCAGATCTAGAAGGCAATGAGTTCTCGGAGCCCATCAACAAGGACAGATTGATGAAGTATTTTTGTTAAAAAAAGGTCCACTAAGCTAAAAACCCAAATAGGGTAGCTTAGGCAAAAATTAAGACTCCCTGATCAGGTGAAAACCTAATAGGCACTTCATGCAAAAGTTAGGGGATTAGAGAGAAAATGTCTAATCAAGAAAACCTTTTCAAGGCTAATTGGTAATGATAGTATCATTAATGGGAAATTAATACATTTTCCAAAATTAATCGGCTTAGTCTCTGATGCATTTAATAGCAAGAAAGCTTTAGTCAAGATCATTGATATGCAAATGTCCATTAAGATAGAGAAATGTCATACAAGTAATCGAATTCTACATACATTTTCTCTTTTTAAAATCAAAAGTATTGTCTTCATTTTTTCTTTTTAACACTAATGTTCTATTGTCTTTAGCTTCACTCAGAAACCATTTTTTATAATATTCATCAATACTAACACCATCAATTGTATAATCAGGCACATCCCTTAGGATGGCATATCACTTTCACAAGTCAGGGAAAGAGCACAAGAAGTGACACGTCAAAGGTCCACCTTGAAATCCTAAAGGCTCAAAAGGTATTCTTTACACTAGACCAAATTGCCTTAGGATTCATAAGGGGATATAGAAGGTAGCATGCCTTAACCTAATCAGGGGAACACAGTCGGCATGATAGGAAAGAGAAAAATGGGTGATCTTCCATTAAGGACATCTCAATTATATCATGATAATAGTATCAAGCCATATAGCCCATTGGTCATACGAATCACGCCTCATCATAAGCCTCCTCTCATAATTATGATGTGAGGCATATTTCACCCAAAGTCTTTCAGATAGAGGAACAAGTAACCCCAATTTCTCATGTAACCAAATCTAAGAAAAGGGCCATTATGTTGGAAAATCCATAAAGGACCACTTAAGTAAAAATTAGGCAAACCTACTAGGGCAAAAACCTTCATAAGCATACTAGGCAAAAATTAGGGTTATGAGAAAACAAAGTCAGAAGGAAAACCTATGATGGGCTCTTTATACAGACCTGTAAAACGAGTGGACTATCTGTTACAAAGTTAATGTCCCTTTTCTTTAGATCATCCAAACCTCGAATGGTTTCAGCTAGGAAAACACCAAAAGGGTTTTGGCTAGAGCAAGTTTCAATCAAAAGTAAAAATGTCTTAAAATCATAGGACTCATCGTTAGAAGTAGCCACAAGCTAATTGCCAAAGATACACAATAATATGCACTTCGCCCATTCCACTGAGTTAATGGGAAACTAATGGGCATGGTCTAAAATTGCTTGTAAAGAAATAAGACCCACACTTGAAACTATCTTTTGAGCTACAATAGGAGAAAAGCATAAAACAAGGACGATATCCATGGTGTAATGGTCCTTAAAAGAAGGTAAGGCTAAGGGACTATCTGAAGTGATTTTGTAGTCAAAGATGGCAGCAAATGCTTCCAAAGTTTGGGTAATCTCTTAATGATTAAAGATGAACACATAAAAAATAGGGTTTTAATGTTGCACAATCGTATAAGAAAATTAGGGTCAACAAGAACTTTCCTCAATAATCTAAGAGAAGAAAAAGGAGCAAGAATAGAGGAGATCCAAGAGGCCTTCGATTCTAAAATCTTGAACAAATTCTAATTGAAAAAAGGCATAATGGGAGCTTCACATGAGAAATGAAGATTAGGGTATTTATAAGCCAAAACCCCACTATTCCTTTCCTAACTAGGAATGAGAATCTAAAACATACGAGGAGGTCTGCACAGACTTTGTAATGTATATAATGTCAAAGTCTGCATGGACTAAGGAAGTACATTTATGGCATAATCAACTACTCGTCTACAACCTAGTGGTTAATGTCCACATAGACTACCACATCTTAAGTCCACTCTGACTAAATCATCTTAAGTTTGCATAGGCTAGTGCATCTTAAGTCCATATGGACTAGTGCATTTTAAGTTTGGATGGACTAAATCATCTTAAGTCCATACGAATCTATAATCAGTATAGAATGGTAATGGTTGTTAAAAACCTATTCATGTACCCTTTCATGGATAAACATACTTGAGGAGCAAATGTATTTCAAATAAAATTGAAATTGTATGTACACAAAATCAGAAGTTTAAAAGTTCTATATATATGAAAATGGAATGGGAAGGTAGAGCAATTCCAATTCCAAAATGAAAAAAAAAATTAAGAGGGTTCGATCTATCCTACGCTTCAACATCATTTTCTTCCTCCGTGTCTTCATCATCAGAGGAGATCACCAACTTCTCAGCAACGTTGAAGGATCCCACCTTCCTTCAGGCCTCACGAAGGGTAGCAATCCTCCTTGTTAGTTCACTTTAAAAAAGAGTGGAGGATTAGTGTATAACATATATGACATACATAATTGCTTGAAATTAACCATGACAGGAAAATTGCTCACAGTGAGGACTCGAGTTTCATCGATCATAGCTTTTTTGAAAGCCTCTACCACCTAAGCAGTCCTTTCTATAGCAGCTTTCTTCACCTATTCAAAAGAATAAAACACAAGTGACACTTCAAATCCAGATAGTACAAATGACTAGTAAAAGACCATACCAAAGTAGTGTTTTCTAGCTCGAAGGGAACCGGCCAGTTCTCCTCTATATGAAGATGGGCAGAAGATAGCTCCCTATCAATGCCATAACTCATGTAGCTTATCTCAGGGATGTCATTCAAGATGCCAATGACCTCACTAGGCAATGAGGTCTGACTAACATATGGACTTAGAACTCTGCTATATGCCGGAGGAGGTGAGAATTGAGAACTAGGAGAACTAAGGGTAGTTCTCGATCATTTTCGTGATGAAGACAGGCTAGCCCTAGGAATAACAATAGGCTTACAACGCAACACACAGGTCAGGAAATGCCTTAAAAAATGAATTGAGAGTTAAGAAACCTACTTGAGAATGAGGAGGTCCCAATGTATAAGGAACCCAAGAAAGCAAATGAGTAGGGGCTCAGGAAGTGTAGCTCTCTTCAGTACCCTCTATCAACATGTCCCTTGGGATCCCCGTAGCCATACTCTACACAAACTCTAACTCATCTATGTACCTCTTGAATAACATCGAGTCAGGAGGATTTTGAGGAGCAGGGCATGCGTTGGGCCCCATATGCTAGTTTATGATCCTCTTCCCCAAGAACTAGGCGTAAGCCTCTAGAGTGGTTAGCAAAATATAGCAGGAAGACAATTCTCTAATAGAGCATAGAAAAGTTGGCAATTCCTTAATAAGAAAAATCCACCAAGCCAAGTCGACCTACAAAGGTAAGTATTAGTGGTAATTGACTAAATTGCTAATAATGAACTTTTCTTTCACATACATGAGATACTCACATTAGTCCAAACCCTGGAACTGAGATCATGGTGATGTTACATCAATGAAGCCACATTCTAAGGACCCCAAGATGGTTGAACCTCCCTATCTATTATCAAATACTTGTGAGGCATGTCTAGTTCATAGGGATGGGCTAACAAGTGAAGCTCATATGCCCACAACTAAAAAAAAAGAATAACAAAAAGTCAAAAGCACAAAAAAGTCTTTGAAGAGATATAAACAGACTAGAATGAGTCGTTTACCATTACACCTGATATGAAACCCTAAACAAATCGATGGTTCTTCTTGGTCTAAACAACTATGTTCAAGCTCTAAAATATCCATCTAAAAGATAATCAACACCAGTTTCATGAATCAATTTTTTCAACTTCCTCTAAGACAAAAAGAAAGCTCTAGCTTACTATACAATTGGCATTAGAAAAAAAGGTGGTACCCAGGTAAAGGATGAAACAACAGGTGTATTAATCAATCTCCAGTTGACTTGAAGGGGCCTTATCCACCCACTACTCATGTAAATTAGTACATCAAATGCTTTCAACATGATCTTGGTGAACAAAACCTAACAAATCCCTCACCTCTTGTAGCCACAGTGAAGGATGGCGATAGAAAGCATCGAACGCAATAGCACATCCCGTACATGGTACCCTAGTGATAAAAGCCTAATCAAAGGGAGTTATGGTCATTTCTCTAAAAGGTAGTTGAAAGGTATGCATGGTTTCCATCCACCTATCTAGCAATGCTCTCAAAGCTTATAAATCCTGACGGAAGTCTTCGCCAACAAGATGGTCTAAAAATGTTTGAATCCAGTAGCTTGAACCCTATTATTCACCTATACAGGCATGGCAGAATACCATTGCTAAGGTCTAAAAAGAGTACCCACACACTTGAGACATGTCTTTAAAAGAAAAAGGAATAAAAACCATAAGGTCCACATGGACTAACATTTTGAAAATAAGTCCGCACGAGCAATAAAGTAAAAGAGCCACTGGAGGTCTGCATAGACTATAGACATGACCATAAGAAGAACCACACAAATAAAAATATAAGTCTGTATGAACATATAGTGGTGGCCAACAAGTCTGCATGGACTTCCTAAGCTAGAGCATATTAAACAACCACATAACACACACTAGTCATGCTGGAAAGAACAACTAAAGGTAATGTTCGCATGGATTAACTATGCCCTAGCAAAATAGGTTTACACAAACCTATCGAACCAAAGAAAATTTAACATTCCAAAAAACAAAGGAAGATCCAATCAAAGCCTTAATAAGGCACACAAGGGAAAAAGACACACACTTGGGGGTAAACCTATAAGCAAGCATGATGCATTAAATATGATAAAAGAGGGATTGGGTCATCAAATACAATTTCATTCATCAGAGCTACATTTTAAGGATAGTTAACGGTTGTAGAAGGCATAAAACCAACTAGAGTTAGCATTGAAATGTTTTACATTGGAGGAGGAGGAGAAGAATAGGTCCCTGTATTTATCAGGGTAAAGAGGACTATCAATATTTCTTCACTTTCACCAGAGAACGATGAATGGGAACCACTGGCAATGTGGAAAGCCATTAGGATTATTTTTTAGGTGAGATGAAAAAGGAAGAGAAGAAAACTAAAAAGATAGCAAATGAGAAAAGAAGAGGGAAAACGAATAGTTATCACTCTATCGCATTAAATTCGTATGGATTTGTAAACCTTAAGTCTGCATGGACATCATTTAATAAGGTCCACATGGACTATCATCCACTTTATCTGCATGGACTTTTGTCAATTATGTCTACATGAACTTACAACTAGGGCATCTCTCAAAATCCAAGCCAACACTATAACATTTTCATAATCAAATTGATGTTCTACTCTTTCTTATAGGATTGACTCAGCATCTAATTTAACAATTTCAGGATCAACTCAGAGTTCAATCCACTATTTTAGGATCAACCTAAAGTTCAATCCACTACTTTGAATCAGCCTCATAAGTGAATCCACTATTTTGGTTTTAGCCTCATAAGCTAATCCATTATTTTTAGTTCAGCCTTATAAGCCAATCTGAAACTCATACCAAAGCCTAGTGAATAATTGTCTGATCAAAAGAAGCAAGTAAGTAAGTATTCCTAACAAAGATACTTTGATATGCATTGTTGTTACATAGCAAACACCAAAGTGGGGGCAATTGTAGACACCTTACTCTCGACCTATGACAATAGCTAGAGACAGACTCTCAAGCACAGCACACACCTTTAGAAAATAGGTCTACATAGACCTATTAGACAATGTTTGTATGGACTTAAAAAAAAGTAGCCCTAAACATAGCCCACAAAGCCACAGACTAGTGTACTTAAACTTAGTTTGCACGAACTTGTCAATAGAAGAAGCTTCTCAGAAGCAAAATTCCTCCTATTCAGTCTAAGATTCAGAACCCTATTAGGATGGGGACTCCTTTCTAAATGAGAAGAACCTAAAACCTAAGACTATAAATACTTCTCTTTAATAAAAAAGAAGAGGAGATTGAAAAATATAGTTTTTTTAGTACAAAGATCAGAATATAACATTCAGAAATAATTACACATCTATTCGACCAATTAATCCTTATTTTCCTTCTAAATTTCCACATGCTTATGTTGTTGCTTGAAAAGGACATTTGTCCAAGTAATATCTAAGGTCCATGATAACTTTCTTGCTACTTTCATAAGCCTAAGATCTCTAAAGTTGATTGTAAGTGAGGTGTTACTTTGTTATCCTCACTTTAGATCATAAGGAGTAGGTCATTGTTATGAGAAGTGTACAAGTGTAATAGTCATTGTTGTCATGCTATGCCTATTTTGTTATGTTAATTTATATTAAATGAACTTGATTGTAAGCATGATGAGGTTTGCAAAAATTTAGATTTATTAATTACGAGTATGTTAAAGTCCACATAGACTTATATTTCTTGTATGAATATGATGAGTTGGTCCATACGGATGTACATCCAGTAAGCATGAATTAGTATTTTGAATGACCTGTCATAAGCCATGTAATCTTATTTGTCTACACATGTTAACATAATTACATTATATATGAAAATAAATATTAGATGTAAGAAATTATCATGTGGTCTAAACAGACTCTCTATCACAAAGGCTATAGCCCGCATGGACTTATGGGTGATAAATGGTATTACTTTTATTTAGTTTGCCTTATTTATGCAAACAGTTGTTTTTGATTTATAAGTTTTAAATGTGTTTATATCTTTATCCTTTATATGTTATCCTTCATATGCTCTTGATTTAACATTGTTTGAATTTATCATCTTTTGAGTCATGATTGGATTTGCTCATTAGACTAAGAGTTTGGACAAACCTGACCTTTCCTCAAAGATAGTCCACATAAATTAAGGCTAGACCTTTATAAGGTCCACACGGACTAAGTGATGTAAAAGTAGGACCATTTTAGTGCCTTACTCTAGTTCTTTTACTTATGTACCTGTTATGTATTTTAGTTCATTTTAGGCTATAATAGTCAGTTAATCAACTTGTTTTTACATACCAATTACTCAACGCTCATATTAAATGATTCTTCTACTTTGTCAATTTGTGTTTTCATAATAACATTATTTTGAGGTTTTCCTTAATCAAAAGTCACAATAACCAAAATGTATTCAAATAAAGGCCAATCTCCTAGAGATGGGAGTTGGGCAATTACAGCTAATTTCTATGGAATTACGAGTACTTATTAGGTTACATACCAAATAAACAATAACCCACTTTCTAATTATACAATCTACATTGTTATATTCTTTAAATATCACAATTTACTTTCTTTTACTTGAAAAGGTGATATAATTATTTTAAACATATTGTATGCTTAATTGATAAGGGACTAATAAATGTTACAATATAATAGACAACATATTATTGGGGCATAAATAAGATCTAAAATTTTGAACCTTTCTAGTACAGAAGATCAGAGGTCCTAGTGTAGAGGCCAAGTGGTGACTTTACTAACCACTCTTATCTTTGATAAAAATATCACAATCTCTACATTTGACACATGACTTAGAGCTTACAAATATTGTGTTTGTTTTAAAGATATAGAGGCACTATCTATATGGAGAAAAGTATTATGTTTTCACCGACCATAAGAGTCTAAAGTATCTGTTGCCGTAGAAAGAGTTAAACTTAAGGCAAAGGAGATGGATGGAGTTAGTCAAGGATTATGATTACCTTATTGACTACCACCCTAAGAAAGTTAATAAATTTTCAAATACCTTGAGTAGAAAGCTTATGTCAGCTTTAAAGGTAATACATGTTAGCTTGAAGCTATAAGATGATGGTGGTTTGTTGGCTAAGTTGCAAGTCAAGCTGAGCTTGATATATATAGTGAAGGATTCATAGGAAGATAATCATAAAATTTAGAGTATCATAAGTATGATTCAAGAGGGGAAGCCTAGCAAGATTATGATTAAGGAAGGTGGTTATTTTTAGTATCATGACTGCTTATGTGTGCCAGAGAAAGAGGATTTAAGATATTAGATTCTGGAAGAAGCACATAATGCTTTATATGCTATGAGTCCTAGTAGTACAAAGATGTACTAGGATTTGAAAATGGCCTATTGGTGGCTAGGCATGAAGAGAGACATAGATAATTAAACAACTAAATGCCTCACTTTTTACCAGGTGAAGGATAAGCATTAGGTTCCTTCTGGTTTGCTTCATCCTATAGCAATACAAGAATGGAAATGGGATTGAATCACTATGTACTTCATGATTAGACTACCAATGACCAGAAATAAGAATGATTCTATTTGGGTAGTGGTTGTTAGATTAACCAAGTCTACTTATTACATTTTGGTGAGAAAGGATTACTCTATGGAAAGGTTGGCAGAATTATACATTAATAAGATAGTTAGGCTTTATAGAGTGCCTTTTTCCATCATTTTAGATAGAGATTCCCATTTTACATCGAGATTTTAGAGGAAGCTCTAGAATACTTTGGGGACTAGGCTCAGTTTTAGCATAACTTTTCATCCATAAATGAATGGTAAGTCAGAGAGAATTATTTAAATAATTAAGGATATACTTCAAGCATGTGCCATAGAGTTTAAGGGTAGTTAAGACAGATATTTGTCATTAGTGAAATTCATTTACAACAATAGTTACCAAGTGAGTCTAGGTATGGCTCCTTATGAGGTGTTATATAGGAGAAGATATAAAACTCCCTTATGTTAGAGCGAGTTGAGTGAGCACAAGATTATGGGATAAGATTTAGTCAAAGATGCGAAAGAGAAGGTAAAGATCATTAGAGAAAGACTGAAGGCTATTTTAGAGAGACAAAAATCTTACGTGGATTTGAAGAGAAAAAGATATCGAGTATGAAGTTGGGGATAAATTTTTTCTTAAAGTATCTCCATAGAAAAAGGTGTTAAGGTTTAGTAAGAAAGGGAAGTTAAGTCTAAGGTTCATTGGACCATATAATGTCATAGAAAATGTGAGTCCACTAGCCTATAGACTAGTTTTACCTCTAAATTTGTAGTAGATTCATGGTGTGTTTCATGTCTCGATGCTGAGAAGATATAGATTGAACCCTTCACATGTATTGATAGCTGATGAAGTGGAGATTAAACTAGACTTGTCGTATGAAAAAGAACCCATTAGTATCCTAGCCAGAGAGGTTAAGGAATTATAGAACAAGACTGTGCCATTAGTGAAAATATTATGGCAACATCACGATATGGAAGAAACTACTGGGGAAAGTGAAGCTCAGATGCAGGAACAATACCCACATTTGTTTGAACTAGGTATGTCGAGGATGACATCTTTTTCTAAGAGGAGAGGAAATGTAACGACCCAAAAATCCTTACTCTCATGAATAGTACTTCCCAGGACGAATAGTGCTTCCTAAAACTTGAGTCACACTAAGCATATAGACGAGGAGTATTAATTACAAGAGAATTTTAGGCAAAGTTTGAAGCCAATCCAAAGTCAATGGGATGGTTAAAAATGCTAATTAAGATTTTACAGTAGTGTCCTGTGAATAGTGCCATATGTAAAGCTGAACCGTAAAATAAATAAAAAGTTGCTTAAACTAATCCAAAAATGTTACAACTTATAATCAAATATTATGAATAGTCCAATGGCTTTGGAATAGAAATTTTTCAAGTTCAAGAACTATTTTTACCCAATTTTCAGGACATAAAATGTATTAATTTTTTGGGTTATTGATAGAATTTGAGCTTGAGATTTTGGGAGGATTTAGGGCTTGGTTTAATGGAATTTTAGGGATAGAAATGGGGGAAAACTGACACTCCTATTGGTTATAATAATTTCTTGAAGGAAGAAAAATTATTGTTGAAAAAGTATAAAATGGGAAAGAATTAAATTCTTTCCACTCATAACCAAACTCACCATCTACTCCTTCACTCCACCAAAAAACCATCCTAACTCTCTCTCCCTTTCTCTTTTGATTTCTTCTTCCTAAAGATGACCCACTCCATAAGCTTATACCCGAATTGAAGAGGGTCTTGAGATGAGTTCATGGACACCAAAATTAATGGGAATGATGAAGTAATTTGGGATAAAAATCGAGAAGAATCCTAAGGTGAATAGTAACCTCTCGACTTTTGGGCTTTTCTTTTCTCAAATTTTATTTTTCATGGTTTTCTTTGGTGTTGTGGAGCACATAT
>CANXYI010565038.1:0-11797 GCA_948208565.1 Hura crepitans
CACTGGTATTCAAAAAAACTTCGATACACTGACCTCGTTGCCAAAGCACCAAAATACTACTATCTACACTCATTTTTTGTCTCGTTCTGCCAAGTTTAACCTTATTTGGTTGCTACTATTATAGCTCAAAGATGCTGTAAATCAAAATCTCGCAACAAAAATTGCAGTTTAGAGCTTCACATTGCTACAATTCCACTTGATAGCAGTCCTCTATTTCACTTTGTCTAGAAAATCCATCCTCCCTACACAATACATATACATACAATAGACATCATAGCCAGAGGCCCAAACATATACTCATAACTATTATAGTAGATACTTTTATCTTTCCATCATATTCTATTTCAGTTTTATAGCAACCACTAGCTCTAAAAATCTCTCCCCATCATCATATATTATATCCCAATATAACTCTTTAAAAACTAACATCTAACGTCACCTCAAAATTGCAAATGTTATTCTTTAAATAAATGTTAGTAAATCTAATAAAGCCTCTTCATAGCAATAAACCAAAACCCTTGCTAGAATATCAGCAATATTCACTTCGTTCAATAGGAGATTAGAACCCAAATGTATCCCTTATGATTCTTTTCATTTTTAGAAGCCTTAATTTTACCCTCATAAGTTATTGTAGAGCTGCTGCCCCTTTTCTGTCAATTTTGGTGTTTATGATCCATAGAATTGCTTAATACAAGCCCTTTTCATAACAATTCTTGCTTTAAAATTTCAGACAACTTTAACTCAATTTTTTTGCTTTTTAGAACTAGCAACCGTAAAGGTCCATATCTCTAAACATCTCTCCAATTGCTACAAAATATGAGTAGCAAAATTGTGGTGCCCACCAATTCAAACAACCAGCCAATTTAACCCCTCCTTAAATTTTCAATAAGCTCTTAGCTCCCTCACAAATTTCCACTATTTTGTCCTTCAATACTTTAACAACAGTAACTCTTTATAGCTGCTAAATCTACAGATTCTATAGCAATAAACTATAACGCCTCAAAAATTCTGACATTTATGAATATTACTTTCCCAAGAT
The DNA here is from genome assembly GCA_948208565.1 of Hura crepitans. Classification (NCBI taxonomy): domain Eukaryota; kingdom Viridiplantae; phylum Streptophyta; class Magnoliopsida; order Malpighiales; family Euphorbiaceae; genus Hura; species Hura crepitans. Next base: position 1,040 of record CANXYI010565038.1, read on the forward strand.
GAATAGTATTCTGAAGTCACTAGGTGAAAGTATTAGTCATAAAATAATTTTGAGCAAAGTTTGAGATCAATCGGAGGTCGAGTGGTTAAAAATGCTAAGAAAGTTTTTACAGCAGCGTCTTGGAAATAGTGATTAAGGCAAAGCTGAACCATAAATTATTTTCAAAGTTTCTTAGAAAATTATAAAACTTATACAATCTGATACTTAAAAATTTTAACGAGCCTAATGGTGCTAGAATTGAAATTTTTAGATATCGAAAATTAATTTTTCAAAAATTAAGTAACATGAAAAATAATGTATTTAATCGATTTTTTCATTTTTTGAGCTCTAATTTTTGGAAGCATGGGGAGAATAATAAAAGTGAATTTATTAAACAAAAAATGAAAATGGATTGGGCCTAGGAAGAGAAGGAAAAATGAGGGAAAAATGAATTAAAAATATGTAATTTTAGATGGGGTATAATTGTCAAATGTGATTTAAAAAGTTAACATTTCATCAAACACTTCCCCCTCTCTCCTTCCTATTGCCGACGGCAACCTCTCCTCCATTTTTTTCTTTCTCTTTCCTCCATTAAAGCCAAAATTTCTCCACTAAAGACCTTTAGGAAGTGGAATTTTGGAAAGAGATTGCTCAAAAATTACGATTTTTCAACCTCGTGAATAGTAACTCACTTGGATTCGGGTAAGAATTTTCAACTTCTATTATTTTTCCTAGATACTAAAGGTGCCCAAAAGACATATTATGTTCTTAGATTAATTTTTGAAGCATCAGTTTATTTATTACAGATTTTCAAAGTTTTGTTCGATTCAAGTTAGGGGTTTTCGAACTGAACCGCGACAAGGGCAAAACGAAGGCATAGACGAGTCTTAGGGTTCCTCCTCGACCACCTCAGTATGTGTAATTGAAATAAAATGTCTAAATTCAATTAAAATTCCTAAATTCCATATTATGCTTAATACGCAATAAATGCTTAAAAGTGTATATTGCCATTAATGTCATGTATTTAATATGTTGTATGATATGTAATAAGTATATTAATATGTTTTAAATGATTAGAATGGATTGTAATTTAATAAAGGTGAAAAATGTGCCTAATGTGTTATGATATGCTTAATATGGAGTATAATTAAGCTTAAGTAGCTTAATTTTGTAATTAAAGTTAAATGAGCCTAAATTGGGGTTAATTCAATTATATGACATAATTATGTGTTAGTGAAAGTGAAAGTATGCATTAGAATTGATAAATGCCCAAAATGTGCTTAATTGGTCTAACATAATATGGAAAAATGACTACATTGTGCATATGTGAGTAATTCTCATGTTTTTATACCTAACCCTTATGTTTGCATAATGTTCAAGTTAAACATGCAACATATGGCCATTTTGTGAGCTTTGGCCGAATGGGTTGAGTGCCATAATAGGGGTTATATTTTAAGTGTTAATTGGAATTAATGAGGTTATATGGGCATTAGTAAAATAAATATTGGTATGGTTGGGAATACTAAATGGAAATGAAGTATCATGCATGTATATATGTACTTGTTACCATAAAACATGAGTTATAGGTAATTGGTGATAAAGATGAAAAGATGAACAATGGCCATGAAGAGCACCGTTAATGAGCACATTAGAAGCAAAACTAAACAATAAAGTCTAAATGTGGCTTCATGGCCGAAACACCTAAATAGGCATGAGGGCTTGTAAGTTTTGATGCCATACTCTCTAAGTGCATTTGTGTATATGCTTAAATATGGTTATGTTGTATGATTAGGGATGAAAACTAAATCGGGCCTAGATGAGCATGTGTGGCCGAATGGCTTATATGAGTACATATGCATGATGACTCCTAAATTGTGATCATTGAAATGTATACATGTTTCACCCATTATGATGATTTCAAATATGATTAATAGCATGAAGAAACAAGGTTTATGACCAAAATATGGCTTAAACCTGAAATGAGCTTAAAAAGAGTTCTTTAAAATACATTATGCCATACAATGAGAAATTGATGAACATAAAGGCATAAATTGTCCTAAATGGATTTATGACCTTAATTGAATATATGTATGAATAATACATGTTGAAAATCCATAACTGAGAAGGATATTGTGATTGATTGTGCATACAACACAAATATGGCATAATGGTATGTTAAAATGAGCATGAATGCTAAGAATGAAGTTTTCAATGAAAATAAGTAGTTTTAGTCATACAATGGCTAAAATAAGTAAATTAAAAGCTATATAAGCTTATTTAATAAGGTGAAACTAAAAATAATTGCTTTTAGCCCATGAGATGTAACAACCTAGGAATGGATAGGTTGATCGGTCAATTAGGGGATATAGCAGCTACTAGGGCACTGCGGTGCTTAGATAATGATCCAAAGGTTCACTTTAGTCTTACCTATGGATAGATGTGCTAAAATCTTCAGATCTATATGGGTGCAGCCATAAGGTCTTATAGGGGCCACTGCATAAGCACATATGGGTGTAGCCGTGTAAGTCATAGGGGACACTATATAACTTTTCTACGCTGGCGCAACAGCCGAAAGGCCCAAAATAGGGGTCACTACACAATCCATGATCCCATTATCCATAGGTTGAGATTATTCAAACTATCTAACAACAAAATCAACACATAATGATTTTCATGACTATAGTATGATAGTTAAGTGAATGTATGATTTGAAAATGGCTCAATTTAATGATTTGTTGATTTTATATGTTGTTTTGCTATACACGTATGACATGGATATCATTGTGCATGATGTATATCAATTTGGTCATGAGTACGACATATCACCAGTTACATGAATGTTATGCAATATGTGATGTAATTATGCATATAAATGAATGGCATATATCTATGGTATGTTAAGAATGATATTTAGCATATGTTATTTTGATTACACCACTAAGCATTCGCCTAGTGTGTCGTTTGCTTATGACATATAAGTACGATGATATTTTTATACTCGAAGCCTCAGGACATCAAGAATTATCAAGAGAAGGCTTTCTTTTGGTAACGATTATATATATAATATTTGTTATGTATAGGATGCACTCAAATGTGTAACATAAGGGAATAGGCCTAATTGATATTTAAATTATAACTTAATGATTCTTTTTGGATTTCAAAATGTATAAACCTTATTGAACTGTGAAATTGCATGTTGTGCTATATAATATCTCTTCCTAAGGTTAAGATATCCTGTGTTTCTGTTTGTGTGCTGTTGGAGTGATCAGAGGATCACTTGGAGTTTAGAGAAATGTATGAAATAATTATAGAAGTGTATTTTCTTATGTAGGTTACTATTCAAATTTTGGGATAATGCCTAGTACAACCATTATGCTGCCAGAATTTTGGCATAAGGATGCCTAGTTTTGAATATGTAACACTGTTTAAAAAAGGTTTTTGTAAACCCGTATTTTCACATATAATGTTTTAATAAAAATATTTTATAACAAGTAATGATATAAGTGAGTTGGGATATCTCAATATGAATGCACACCTTATTCGAGCTTGACGACCAGCCGACGTCCAAACCGAGTAAGGTGTGTCATACAAACAATGGCTATAATTTCACCCAACTCTACTCCTCTCTCTTCTTTTTTCATGTTGAAACCTCCTTTTTTCCCATTTTCTTTGTTGTCACTAAAATAATAGAAGCAATCAACTTCTATTTCAAACCCTTTTTCTATTACTAATTTTCCTCCTCTTCTTGTATTTTCGATTGAGCTTTGCTTTTATCAAAAATTGCCTAAAGTATTCTAACTACCGAAATCAATAGCCAAAATTCTCTTTTTAGTTTAACTCTTTGACTCAACATCCATTCAATCTTCAACACTCTTCAAGATCTCTATCCTCAATTTCTATCGTCGGTAGTCATATTATAATGCTTACTGAAATTACGACATCATATACCTTCTTAACACAACAAAGTCAAATAGCAAAATCCTTCCTAACATTTCATTCTTACCAAATCCAACAATTCAAATTACAATATAATGAAGAAAATCAACCCATCATCTACTGTCGATGAGAATAGAGATAGACGACCAAAATTTTCACAATAATCAAATTGACTTACAAGCCTACTTACCCTAACCTTCAATCTCCTTTCCATTTGTGTTTTTTGTATCATAATTTGATAAATTGAAAATTGAATTTAAGAAATCTTCTGAGTCTCTATTGTCGATGAGTTGAATTTAAAAGGGAAAGAACAGTTGAAATACTTTCGGGTTTTCTCCTACCTTCACTTCTCCATTCTTTCTCTCTCTCTCTCTCTCTTACAGCTTTAATGGTTCTCAAATCCTCTTTTTCTTTTTTTTTTTCTAAGGTCCTTCCCTTTTTGCTTACTTAATGTAATGCCCGATAGTCAAGATCCTATGAACAGTACCTTCGGGGCCCGAGTGATGTTTCCCGCAGTGTGGGTTGTCATTTCGAGTCTGATGACTAGTGTATTGATCATAAAACTTTGACAAGCCTAAAAATAGGGAAAATGAATGAATTAAAAAATTTAGCAGAACCAATAAATCATTTTAGGTTAAGAATTAGTGGATGAGGAGATAAAATGAGGTCAGGCCGGGATAGTCCTGGGATATGCCCAGATGGTCTCGAAAATACCATACCTTGAATCTCAAAAATTTCACTGAGTATGATGGAGGAGGAATTAAAATTTTTTGAGGTCAATAGATATTTTTTCTGAATATTTTATTATGATGGGTGAATAATGCCAAAAAGTCAACTGTTGAATTTTGACTTGAAATTTTATGTGGACCCTAGTTACACTAATCAAGAATTTTGAAAACTAAAATGAGAATTTTTGGAGGCCCAAAGAATTTTTTGTGAATTTTCGAAGTAAAAAGTGCCATAAAATGAATTTTAGTCATTTGGTGGCCATATGGGCCAATCCCATGCATCCACCCCATCTAACATAAAGGGGTTACACATGTGAACTACCTCACATGTGCAAAAGCTTTCTTCTTCCCCACAAACTACACCAAGCTAACGCCATAGCCATTGAAACCACCAACAAATTCCTTCATTTCTCTCTCCTCTCTCCTCCAAACTCCATAAAAAATTATAGGAAATAAAACCTCCATCATCTCTAGAATTTAATTCTACCAAGAATTTGAAGAAAAGAGCTCAAAATTGGGAAATTCACCACTTAGGTGAATAGTGACCAAAGTGAGTGTAAGTGGCCAAATCCCTTTTTTTATTTTTGATATAGGTAGATTAAGTAATTCTAAGCATTTCTATAGTTTTAGATTTAAAATTAGAGCTCTGGATATTTTTTTGGAATTTTTCTAAGTAAAAAATATTGTATGTTTAGGGGTGCCATCAATAAGTGAGAGAAACCAAGAGAATAAGGCTAGAAGTGGTGGAGAAAAGGGTGTACACACACCTTAGGTATGTGGAATAAGCTAAATTTAATGTGCCTTATGTGTATGTTGAGTTTTGTGTGTAAAACATTGAATGGAATTGCGGAAATTCGGATATTTGCATGATAAATTGGTATAATTAAGTTATAGTTGTGTTTTAGGCATGGAATTAATAAGAATTGTATGTTGATTTAGGGGTGGAAAGCATGAGTAAGTGTATGGATGTATTGTGGTTGAATGGTGTGTAACATTGTGCATGGCATGTGTGATCATGTGGTTGATACATTAGGTGTGAAAATGGTATGCAAATAAAGTGTAGAAATTACAAGTAAAAAGGGATAAAAAAAAATGGTACTTTATATGGCATGAAATTGTAACTTAATTAAATTGAAAAATATGATTAAAAGCATGGGATGATAAGGTACCCTATATTGGGATGTTGGCATAAGCATAATTGTATGAAGAAATAATGAAAATGAGAGTTGAATAGCACAATTGATGAAAGGCATAAATTCCAAAATGATCAAATGAATAGTGTCAGTTGTGTAAACTAACCAAATGAATAGTAACTTTGCAATTGTGGGTAAAGTTATGGTGACTTGTGTGATTTTGTCCTTAAATGTAACTCAATGGTAAAATTAGATTTGAGGATGTAAAATATTAATAATTACAGTCCAAAATAGTTATTAGCCCATCAGTTAAACACCCACTGGATGGGTTGACCGGTCAACTAGGAAGTAGCAGCTGCTAGGCAGTTGGTCCTTCTGGGGCCCCCTAATGTGTGTTAATTGTGGTGGGTGCAGCCACCGAGGTTCTGAGATGAACCTTGCACTATTGGGTATTGAGAGGTCTACTTGGGCTGGTCCCTGCTACCCGTTTATCTATCTGTGGATATTGGGAGTAGTTTATGGATGGGTCCCTGCTATACACCCTTGATGATATTGATGTGATTTACATATATTGGGAGTAGTTTACGGACAGGTCCCTGCTATCTACTAGTCCGATATTGGGAGTGGTCTACGGACGGGTTCCTACTATCGGGCGAGGTAGGTCAACTACCTAGGTCCTAAAAGTGGGCCACTGCACAGATAGTCCCACTATCTGATGTCTTCAAGAGTTGCATGTCTGTCATAGGCCTTTAATAATAATAACACAGTCTAATAAGCTATTTCAATAACAGAACTTAAACATACACTGGACTTAGAAGAGTTAGGATGAACATGAATATACACTGAACAGTACATGGTGCTTGTATGCTTGGTAGACATATTTTATTGGTTTATTCCACCACTGAGTTTCATACTCAGTGTATTGATGTTCTAATGTGCAAGCTATAGACGGAGCGATAGTCAGCACCAAACATCACTAGTGTAACTGCCGTAGAGTCTTTTGGCACTTTTTATCTTTCCTTTTGAGTTTTGTATAGATGCACTCGTGTATATAGATGAACTATGGGTTATGAGATGGTTGTAAAGATGAATTGCTAAACTGAAATGCATGTACAATTTTATATGTTAATGAGAATCTGGTTATGCATACTTGTGTGTTGATGGGCCTATGACCCTGTGATTTTGGTAAATGTGGATATGGTTGAAGTTTTGTTGTGATCTGGAGGACTAGAGGGTCCAAATGGGGGAGTTGATTGAGAAAAATGAGATTAGAAGTGCTTTTCTTTGTAGGTTTATTTGATGTTAGTTATCCAGGCAGTCGTTATGCTGCCTAATTTTCTGTAATTATCTGATAATATCTGTTAGGAGTTTTAACAGACTAAAATAAGACGTAATAAGGGAATAAATAATTATAAATGAAATAAGGGTATGTTTGGTCAAAGTTGGTCAAATTTAGGTAGAAGTTAAACAAAAGGCTCCTAGGAAAATCCAAGGATGGGTGAACTCAGCAAAAAGTGGCACACCTGGCCTATTTCGAGTAAAAATGGGTAAGGGGTATTACACTTAATACCTCCAAAGCTTAAGTATATATATATGTTCTCAAATCCTCTTTTTCTTTTTTGTTTCTAAGGTTCTTCCCTTTTTGCTTACTTAATACCTCCAAAGCTTAAGTGTGTGTGTTTGTATATATATATATATATATATATAATTTTCCTTTTTCTTTATCAATAAAAAAACTCCAATTCTATTTCTAATAGACTCTTTAAAATATTTGAACATTAGGGTGTGGAATTTCTAAGTCTATATGAGCAAAAAACTTTGAAATTTTTGGTTCAACTTATAATAAAATTAGATTGCCATAAAAAAAATTTTGTTTCATTTTTGACCCACTTAATGACCTCATAATATTTAAACCTTCTATTTTGTTCAATTAGTATGCCCCAAGTATTGAAAACACTATACACATCCTAGAAAGTATTATTCACAAACTCGAGATTTTCAAGCATTACACAGACACCCTAAAAAACCCACCCCGCTGCCATTCCTATTGTTTGCCATCGTCGAGGTGGCTTTTGGGATTGGTGAATTGAGCACTTTGTTTTGTTTTTTTATTTTTCATTTTTGTCTATAAAATACTAAATATATTAAAAAAAAGTACATATTTAGTTATAGATTTTTTAAACATTTTCAACTATGACCCACTAAAGAATTTTTCATCTAATATTTTCCATATCTAGAGTTGAAGACTGTATTTAAGTGTTCGTAAATTGATTAACCAAATTTTTCTTTAGATCATTAATCGTTAATAAAAAAAATGCATAAAAATTAGTTTTTTTATTCATTTAAAGATTAATAATGCAAGGCCAATAAACCAAACATCAATTTTTTCTACATGCTGTCAAGTTTTATAATGAATTTAAAAATTAAAATTTCATATAGAAAAATTAAAATCAATTATTGCACTTAATTTTTACAATTGAAATAAATTTAAAAAATGAGCGAAAATATTATTTTTAAAGAGCTGAAAAACTAAAATAATACTATATGCTAATTAGTCATATCTTAAAGTTCAAACTCAAAATGAAAAATACTTAATCAATAAAGAGCATCTCCAATAATAAGTTTTAAGTCCCATTTATGGGATCTACTTTGTGCTTTGTGAGTGCCACATCATACAAAATAAGACTCTTAAAAGTCGAACTTTCTCCTCCAACGTGGAGCCATATTTTGAGTCCCTCTTGACTTCTATTAAAAAAAATTAGCAAGTTTATTAAATTATTTTTATAATAATTTTGAATTATGCAATTTAATTTTTAGTTTGGATAAAAAAGTATAATATTAAAATTTTTCTAATTATTTTTTTGTAACAATAATTTTCAACATATAAAGTTGCAAATATTTGGGTTTATGAGAAAACTTGCTATTTATGAGTGAACTAAAATAGCTAGCAGTTCATGAGAAAATTATTTGCTATTTGTGAGTGATCTAAAACATAATTTAGAATATTTTTTTGTTTGTGAAAAATTTGGAAAGGATTTAATATTTATCAATGAAAAATTCAGAAATAATAAAACAAGAAAAAAGGCTAATGTTAATTTTTTTTTTCGAATACAGTGGCCAATGTTTAAATTTTTGTCAATATTTTTTGTTTTTTTATAACACTAACTATCACTTAATGGTAATAGTAATATTAATAATCACAAAACTTTAACATAATTAGATACTTTTAGTTACTATTAATATTATTTTTATTATTTAATATATTTATTGGTGCCAATAAAATTTTGTGTAATCATATTTTTTTTCAAAAACAATTAAAATAAAAATAAAGAATTTTTTAATTATTTTTATTATCTTAAAATAATAAAAAAAATTTATATTCTAATATAGTTATGCAGAATCTTTTATTAAAAATAAAAAGAATATAGTATTGTAATTTTATGAATTTATCATCTAAATTTTCAAGATGTTTTTGAATTTTTATTCAGTTATTAATGTAAATAAAAATTAAAAATAATTTTTAATATTTTTATTAACTAAATTGGCTAATTTAATGTTATTTTTTCATACATTCAAAATGGCTGACTGTTATTTATTTTTAAAGGAAGTAGAATGACTTATAATAATATGAAAAAAGGAACGGTTAATCTATTTAATACTAGAAAAATAACTTATCAACAAATACCATTAAAATAGGTAGCTTTTATTGTGTCTATTATTAAAATTATAGTTAGGGGTGGCAAAATTGATCTGGTTCAATAAAATTGACTCAAACCCGATCAGATTCATCATTGACCCGTTTATGATATGCAAGATGAACTAATTCAATTTGATCCGTTTGAATTAATTTGTTTATAACTCACTTGTGACATGTTTATGTTACTTTTAATTTTATAACTTTTATATAATATGGATTATAAAAATAATTATTTTTATAAATTATACATGCATTTTTTTAATGAATTTTTTTTAAAAAATAATATCATATAACTTAATTTGTTTATATTATAATCTAATCTTACTCAATCCGTAATTTTTAACATACTTATGAACTAACTTATTTTGACGCGATCCATTATGATCGTTCCAATCCAACCTGTCCGACCGTTTGCCTCTTATAACTAAAGCTTACCAATAAATACAGCTAAAACATCTATTTGTTATAGTTAAAACAAGTAACCATCGCTTAATAATAATAATAATAAACAGAAGAAAATTTAACATAATTATGTGTTTAGTATTAGAAATTCAACTCTATGTTAAAATTTTCTATTGTCAGTATTATTTTTATTATTTAATATATTTATTGGCACCCTATAAAATCTTGGTTAATCATATTATATTTTTAAAAAAATAATTAAAATAAAATTAAAGAATTTTTAATTTAATTTTTATTAATGTAAAATAATAAAAAATTTATATTCTAATCTAATTAGGTTAAATTCTTTATAAAAACAAAAAAAATATAATATTATAATTTTATGAAATTATCATCTAAAATTTGAAGATTTTTTGAATTTTTTCAGTCATCAATGTAAACAAAGATAAAAATAATTTTTTTAATATTTTTATTAACTGGCTTGAGTAATTATATTTTATTTTTTCACGTAACCAAACACAGTTGCCTGTTATTTATTTTTATTGGCAGTAGGATGACTTATAATAATATGAAAAAAAACACAGCTAACTGTTAATGTGTTTAGCACAGCTTACTACTAAATACAACTAAAACAAGCAGCTGCTATTGTGTTTGATATTAGAACCATAGCTTACTAATAAATAATAGTTAAAATAATTAAAACAGCTAATCATTACTTAATAATAATAGTAGTAATATTAATAATAAAAAAATTAACATAATTGGATGTGTTTAGTATTAGAAAAATAGCTTTAAGTTAAAATTCTACTTTTTAATATTATTTTTTATTTAATATATTAAGTAGCACCCAATAAAATGTTTTTGAATTCTGTGTTTCTTATTT
>CANXYI010565103.1:0-12064 GCA_948208565.1 Hura crepitans
TCACCTAAATGTTAATGATGTTTATTGGTGGCTAGGGAGGCCTACGGGCTAATCTGCATTATGTCACCTAGTTGTTGATGATACTTATTTATGATTGGGGAGGCCTATAGGCTAATCTCTATTATATCATGTAGCTATTATTTACATGTATCTAGAGAGGCTACATCTAATCTTCATTATGGTACACATGTCGGTGCAGTGGTGTAGGTTCAAAATGGGGATCACTATATCATTTTATTTTCCCTCTAGATCTAGTGTTTTTAAGTGTTGTCTTCCTAGTTGGGCCAATGAATTGAATTAAGTAAATAATTAGACTGATCATGGAAGTAAGAATTAAGCATAACTGGATACCTTTTTTCTAAGTAACTGATAAAATGCAGGCTAAAGGGTACTTTAGTCTTTTTACACATAAGTTGTTAAGTAAATGGATTAATGAAAGAAATTACATGCTATGAATCATAGTAACTACTGTAAATAATTTAGGTGAGCTAAAAAGGGTTATTTTATGACATATAAATGCCATAGGGGTATTTTAGTAATTTGGCACTATGGTATATAAATTGAATAAAAGAATAAGATTAATTCAATTATTAGACTACACAGGTATGAAAAGACATAATGCCATAATTTAAATGATTTAAGTTCACCACTGAGTATCTTATATACTTAGCATTACTGTTTTGGTGCACGGGTACTTCGCAGTATAATCCTACCTCGTGAAGTATGCTGACGAGATTTCAGAGGATAATTGAGAAGGAATAAGAAGTAAATGTTGTATAGTTTTGATATTCATGTACCTCAGTGGGAGTTGGGTAGAAACCATGCTTTTAAGCTTTGTTTATGTAATATATGTAAGTAAGCATAAACTGTGAATGTATATAAATGACACTATATGCTTCTTTGTGAATTTATGTATAGAAATTATGCTTATTGATGATGTGTGCCTAAAGCTCTATATATGTATGTGTTCAGTTGTGCCTTGAGGCCTATGATTTCTATGTGATAGTATCTATGGTTGATAGGATGATACTTGGGGGACCAAATGGGTCTAGGAGATATGATAAATAATATTAAAGTGTTTGTAGGTGAATAGTAATTTTAGGATAATGGCCCAGGCAGCCATCATGCTAGCGAATTTTTAGATGGTATTAGATTGTCTTAGATTCTCTCTATTATGGTTGAACCATAAAGATACTAACCTAAATGGATTATAAGAACTGACCGGAGTGATTTTTGAGTCAGATAGAATTATCTAGTGTGACATTAGTAGAAGTTAAATAAATGATCGTGGGAAAAATTTTAGGATGGGTGACCTGGTGGGGAGTACATTGCTTATTAGATTCCTTTGGGAATCCAGTACCACATTTGGTGGTATCAAAGCAAAGGTTTAATGTTCCTCAATAGAGTACATGGATATCAAATGTTTAAGGTTCCAATTCCAATCCAGTACCACATTTGGTGGTATCAAAGAAGGTTTTCTTTAATATAGAAATGGCTAGTTTAGTTACTTGAAGGAAGGGCTATAAAACTAATTGGTTTGGTAACCATATTATATAGAGAGCAGGTTATGTGTCAGCACCTAAACCCAATTATGCTACTCATCAGCTAGAGTAATGAGTGATTGACTGATAGTAGGCAGGAGAAACCCTTTCCTGGTATTGTGGGTGGTAGTACATGAAAGGATCTTACTAAATTTTTGATGTTAAAGAGATTATTTTCAATGATATATATACAAAATATAAGAGATTCTTGATAGGACTATATGTAAGGTCAAGGATACAGACAACTAAACCTCAAAAAAAGGGAGTTGGTAGTACTAATACTAGTCACCTATGGTAGGAAGGACATGGTACGAGCAAGGAGAGACCTCTTTTAGAGAAAGAGGGAGAGCACTATAGGATAGTCTAGTGCAGTGGTAGATTAGTAAAATGAGGAGAGAGGGTACTAGGAGTAGACCACCCATGTGTGGCTTTTATCAAAGAGACACTAAGGACAGTGTAGAGGAGGCAATTGGTAAGAATGTCTCCATTGTTATGCTAGAGACCATTACATAGAGAGAGTGTCATTAAGCACAGAAAGAGGGTGCTCAGACATAGATACCTAATGTTGCACCCTAAGGTAGGGGTCAAAGATATACTAAAGGAGAGTAGTCTAGTGTTAGTCAGGGTACTAGAATTAAGGCTCATGCTTCGATCAGGTAGTGTGTAGTGAGAACTAGAAAGGTGGAAGCAGCACCAGATAGTATGGTTGGTATTTTATTTATCTAATGGCCCAGTCTTAGCTTGATAGACCCTGATTTAAAGCCTTCATGTGCATGTACTGCACTAGCATGGAATAAGCAGATAGGGCTTGAGCAAGTTGATGCAGACATTAGAGTTAACAACGCTAAAGAGTAGTGTGTGATTATGAACGGGGTGTATCGAAGATGCCCTCAAGTGATTTAGGGGCACATATTGTTATTGGTTTGGTTGAATTATATTTCAATAAATTGAGGTACTCCTAGGATGGATTGGCTTGTTAAGTATCAGGCTATGACTAAGTGTAACTATAGGAACTTGACCCTCCAAACTGTATGAAGACTAATAGAGATAGTGGATGGTGAGAGAAATCCTTTGGTCAATCTTATCTTTGTTATCAAGATATAATAACTCCTTCAAAAGGAGAGAGGTATGTTTGGCTTATGGTATTGATTTGATTAATTTAATTCTAATATGGCATATATATCAGTTAAAGCTTAATTCTCCGATGTATTCTTAATGAGCTACTAGGGTTATCATCTCAGGGAGAACTATATTCTAAAATAGAGGTGTATCTTAATATTATTCTAGTGCTTAATGTTCTTTATAGGATGTCATCTATTGAAATAAAAATGCTGAGAATATAGCTACAAGAGCTATGTGATAAGGGTTTTATCAAACCCAATATAACTCCTCAGTGAGTGTCTAAGCTATTTATAAGAAAGGAAGACAAGTCACTTAGGTTATGTATTACATTAAAGGTACTTGAAAAGAGTGATTATATAGGATTAGTATCCCCTGTGTGGGTGGACAACCCTCTTAATCATTTGAGAGGGGCTAGTTTTCATTCCTTTCAAATTGATATGAGTTCTAGATGCTATCAACTGAGGATTTAGGAAAGCTGATGTTACTAAGATTGCTTTTAAGACCTAGTGTGGGCATTATGAGTTTTGGTGATGTCATTGGGGCTCACCAATGCCTCAACAATTTTTGTGGATCTTTATGAGCGAAGCTTTTAATCTTATGTAGATCGGTGTTAATGGTGTTCCTGGATGATATTATGGTGTACTCTAGAAACTAGAAAGAGTATGAACAACAACTGAGGGTTGTGATATAGACCTTGAAAGAGAGGGATAGTTGTGTGCTAAATTCAATAAGTGTGAATTAGGTGGATGAAGTTTTTCTTTGGGCCACATAGTTCAATAGAGAGAGTCAGAGTTGGCCCCAATAAAGGTAAGGTAGTGTTGGAATGGAAATCCTCTAGAAATGTAACTAAGATGAGATATTTTTTGGACTTAGTTGATATTATAAAGAACTTGTAAAAAGACTTCCATTAGTGTTACTCCTTTGATTGAACTAATAAAAAAGAATGTAAAAATTGTGTGGGATGATAAATATCAAGCCAGTTTTACTAAGCTAAAATAGATGTTGATAGAGGCTCCTATCCTAATTCAATTTAAATAGGGTAAGGACTTTGTTATATGTAATGATGCTTTACTGAATGGCATATTAGGTGTTAATGTTGGATGGAAAGGTAGTGGCTTATGCTTTAATATAGTTGAAGCCACGAGAGAGTGATTATCCTACCCCTAATTTAAGGCTAGTTATCATTGTGGTTGTTCTGAAACATATAATGGCATTATTAGTGTAAAGAGGAATGCTGTATAGATACAGATCATCAGAGCTTGAAATGTTCCTTTACTCAGAAGAAGGGACTTGAGATAAAGGAGCTGGATAGAGTTGATTTAGGATTATAATTGCCTAAATGACTACCTACTAGTGAAAGCTAATGTGATAGTAGATGCTAAGTATAGGAAATCTATAGTGACTTTAAAAACTATGGATGTCAGGTAACAATTCACTTCAAAAGAGGCTGTAATAGCTAAATTATAAGTGAAGTCAGATTTTAGACAGCAGATCAAAAAGAATTAAATGAGAGATAAGCAGATGGTTTAGATAATTAGCAAATCTAAAGAGGGAAAGACCACAAAGGCTGTGACTATTGTTTATATTGTGATCTGCATGCATGCTTGTGAGCCTAAGGCTCTGTATGTTTATATTGTGGCCTAAGGGCTGTGACTATTATATGTGTTAGTTGATGTTGATAGGATGAGATTTGAGGGGACTAGAAGGGTTCAGGAGATGCGTTTTATAATATTAAAGTGTTTGCTAGTAGATATGAGTTTTGGGATGGTGACTAAGGCAGCCGTTGTATTGTCAAATTTTTAAATAACACCAGATGGTGTTAGATTCCTTCTGTGATGGCAGAAACATGATAGTATTCACTTAAATGGATTATAGAATCTGGCTTGAATAAATTGGGAATCAGACAGAGTTGTCTAGTGTAGTATAAGTAAGAGTTAAACGAATGAATGTTAGGGAAATTTCAAGATAGGTGACTTGGCGGGAAATGCACTGCTTATTGAGTTTCTTTGGGAATCCAGTAGGGGATGTCACACTTTGTGGTATCAGAGCATAGGCTAATGCTTTTAGGCTCAGTACATGAGTGTAAATGTCTAAGTTTCAAATTCCTCTAAATTGTTACGCTGCTCGAGGCTAAAAAGGAAAAGTCTTTTGTAATACAGGAGTAATTGGTTAAGTTACCTAAAAGAGGGGCCAAAGAACCCATTGGTTTTATAACCATAGTCAAATAGGGAGCAAGTTATGTATTTGCACCTAAACCTAGTAATGCTGCTTAGTACCCAGAGTCTCAAGTGACTGACTGAGAGCAGGCAGGAGTAACTCTTGTCTTAGTATACTAGAAGTAGTACATTGAAAGATCTTATTAGATTTCAAAGGTGTGTCGAGGAGATTATTTTTCAATGATATAAATAGAGTATGTAAAAGATTCTTGATAAGACTGAATGAAGGGTTAAGGATACAGATAGCTAACTCTCAAACAGAGAGATTTTGCAAAAGCAGTACTAGCTGCATGTGACATGGAAGAAATGGTACCAAAAAAGAGAGACCTCTTTTAGTGAAAGAGGTAGTGCACTATGAGACAGTCCAGTACAGAGGCAGAGGTAGACCCAGACCTAAAGGTTGGGGTAGGCTTCTACTCGTAGACCTCGATTGCCTTCTTGGGTTGATAGTACTCCTTGTATAGGGGTTAATCAGAGTGGACCACCTATGTGGGTCATTTGTCAAAAGAGGTACTGGGGGCAGTCCAAAATGGGCAAGAAAGGAGAATGTCTCTATTGTGGTGTTAGAGACCACTACAGAGAGAGTGTCCTTAGAGGAAGGTAGAGGGTGTGTAGGCACAGATACCTAATGTTACACCCTAAAGTAGGGGTCAAAGGTAGACTAAAGGATAGTATTCTGGTGCTAGTCAAGGTATTAGATTTGAGGCATGTGCTTTAATCAAGTAGTGTGCAGTGAAAACTAAAGAAGAGGTTGTAACACCAAGTGGTTTAATTGGTATTGTGTTTATCTAATGTTATAGTCTTAACCTTGATTGACTCTAATTTAATGCTCTCATCTGTATGTACTATACAAGCATAAAATAGCCAGATAGAGCCTGAGCATGTTAATGCAAATAGTGGAATTAGCAACCTATGGAGCAGTGTGTGATTGTGAACAAGGTGCATAGAAGATGCCTTTGGTGATTTAGGGGCATAGATTGTCGCTAATTTGATTAAATTGCATTTTAATGAACTGATGTAATTCTAGGACGGATTAGCTTACTAAGTATCAGGCTATGATTGATTACTATACGACGATTGATAGTGGTAGTGGATGGTGAGAAGAACCTTTTAGATAATCCTATCCTAGTTATTAAAATATAACAACTCCTCTAGAAGGGGGTGAGGCATATTTGGCCTATGGTAATGAATTGAATGATTTAATTCTAATACGTCATATCTTTTAGTTAAAGCTAAGTTTCTAATGTGTACCTAATGAGCTATCAAGTTTATCACCTTAAAGAGAGTTAGATTTGATATTGAGATGTTTCTTGGTATTGCTCTAGTACTTATTTTTCATTATAGGATGACATCTATTGAAATAAAAGAATTGGGAGTACAGCTACAAAGGATATGTGATAAGGGTTTCATTAAACCCAATATCACCCTTTGAGAAGTGCTCATGCTATCTATTAAGAAAGAAAGATAGGTCGCTTAGGTTGTACATTATTTTATAGGTAGCTGAATAGAGTGATTATGGAGAATAAGTGTCCCCCGTTCAGGCGGATGATCTCCTTGATCATTTGAGAGGGGTTAGATGATTTACTAAAATTGATATGAGATTGGATAATATTAGCTGAGAATTTGAGGGAAGCTAATCTCTCTAAAACTATTTTTAGAAACTAGTGCAGCCATTCTGAATTCTTATTGAGGCCATTGGGATGCACCAACACCTTAGTAGTTTCTATAGAACCTAATGAATAGAACCTTCTAATCTAATGTAGATGAAAAGTGATAGGGCTTATAGATGGTCTTCTAGTGGACTCCAAAACTAGAAAGATTATGAACAACATTTGAGGGTTATGCTGCGAACCCTGAAAGAGAGATAATTGTGTGGTAAGTTTAGTAAGTATGAGTTTAGCTAAATGGAGTTTATTTTCTAGGCCATATAGTGTCAGTAAAAAGAATCAGAGTTGATTCTAGGAAGGTAAAGGTAGTACTAAAAAGGGAACTACTAGGGAATGTAACTAAGGTAAGAAATTTTCTAGGTTTAGTTGAGATTACAAAGGACTTGTAAGAGGACTTCTAATACTGCCACTCCTTAGACTTGATAGGTTAGGATAATATGTGAAATTTGACTGAATGATAAGTGTAAAGCCAATTTTAAGCAATTGAAGAAGATGTTGACATAGATTATTATCTTAATTCAGTTATGAATAGGGTAAAGGCTTTATCATGTATAGTGATGTTTTACTGAATGGTAAGGATGTGTGTCAATGCAAGATAAAAAGGTAGTAACTTATGCTTCAAGACAATTAAAGCCATCTGAGAATTATTTTACCCATGATTTAGGGCTAACTGCTTTTGTGGTTGTGTTGAAATATAAAAGGACTACTTATGTGAAGAGAAATGCTTCATATATATACATAGATTATAAAAAGCATGAAACATCTCCTTACCCCAAGAAAGGTTGAACCTAAGATAGGAAAGTTGGTTAGAGTTGATAAAAAAATTATGGTAGCTTGATTGACTACCAACCAGGGAAAGCCAATGTGATGACAGATATAAGGACCAAGAAATGTAGGTTAACCTTAAAAGGTATGAATGATAATTATAGTCCACTTTAAGAGATGCTGTGCTAGCTGAGTTATAGATATGGCTAGATGTTTGACAGCAGATGGAAGAAAATAGTTAGCTTAGATGGTAGACAAGACTTAAGAGGGAAAGGTCATAGGGTTTGAGTTAATAAGAAGTGAGTAGTTGTATCCTTAGAACATGTTGTGTGTATCTTATACGAAGGGTTTGGGGTAGCAAATGCTTAAGGAAACATATGAGGCTCCTTATTTTATGCATCCTAGGAGGAAAGTTTAAATTGGAAATTTTCTTATTGATGGTCTGATATGAAAAGAGATATGGTAAAATATGATGCTAGGTGTTGACATGCCAGCAAGTGAAAGTTGAGCATCAGGTTCCTTCTAGAGTGTTGTGTCCTTTAGCAATGCTAGAATGAAAAGCAAGAAAGCTAACCATGAATTTGTAATGAGTTTAGTTTTGACTAGAGATACATACAGTGTAGCATGAATGATTGTTGTTAAATTGACAAAAGTAGTTCAAGTACACGAATAAGAAGGATAGGTCCTTAGAGTGGCTAGTTAGAGCATATATAAAGGGGATAGTTAGATTCTTTGGTGTGCTAGTGACTGTCATATTTGACAAAGATCTTTGTTTAACTTTCAGATTTTAGAAGAAGTTGTAAATAACTTTAGACACCTATCTAGCTTATAAGATAGTTTTTCATCCTTAGTCTTACGAATAGTCAGAGAGAGGGATATAGATATATGATAAGATGTTGTGAAATGGTATTAGTAAGCTTATGGTTACTTGGGATACACATATGTTCTTGGCAAAGATTGCCTATGATCGCGGTGACCCATTTAGTTTGGGAGTGGACCCATATGGGGCATCGTATGGTAGATGATGTAGGACTCCTTAGTCTTACGAATAGTCAGACAGAGGGTTATAGATATATGATAAGATATTGTGAAATGGTATTAGTAAGCTTATGGTTACTTGAGATACACATATGCTCTTTGCAAAGATTGCCTATGATCGCGATGACCTGTTTAGTTTGGGAGTGGACCCATATGGGGCATCGTATGGTAGATGATGTAGGACTCCTTCATATTAGAGCTAGGTGGAGAGATAAAATCTCCAAAGTAGATTTGAATAAAGAGATTGAAGAAAAAGTGAAATTAACCAGAAAAAAGGACTGATAGTATTGGTGATTAGACCAAAATCATATGTTGACTTGAAACAGAAAGCTACTAAATATTCAATTAGAGAACAATTGTTTTAGGGGTTTTTATGGGGAGAAAGGTGTAGAGGTCTTGGGAAAAAGAGAAATTGAGTCCCAGGTTCATTGGACTCTACGAGAGTACCATAAGGTTGGATTTCTAGCATACAGGCTTGCTACCACCTGAGCTGTGGTAGATACTCGATGTTTTCCATGTTTTTTTGCTCAAAAGGTACAAATTGGAGCTGTTACAGGTGGTTCTGATGATACATATTGAGATATAGCCAAATTTAAATTATGAAGGGGAAGCAGTATAAAGTATGGCTTGTGGTATAAAATAGTTAAAGAAATAAGTCTAGATACTAAGAAAGTTACCTAGGAGTCAGAAGAGCCGATGAAGGCTCAATATCCTCCATTAATTACTCCAAGTAATTTTAAGGAAAAAATTTTCTTAAGAGGGGAAGATATGTAATGCCCGTGCTCCGAGGCTTTGTGAATAGTGCCATTGTGTCCCAAAAGTGTGCCTAGGGTGCCAAGTCACTTGCATGCAAACTGAGGTAGTGACACTAGTCATAAAACTTTGAGGGGCTTTAATTTGAGGAATAGAGTAAAATTTAAAAATTTAGTAGAACCAATAATTCATTTCGGACTGTAAGCTACCTCTTGATATAATAAAAATTTTTTAGGTTAGGATTGACCTAAGATGTGCTCGAACGGACCCAAAAATAGTGGACTCTAAAGCTCAAAAATTGTATTAAGTCCACTGGTGAAAGAATTTATGAAATCAGAGGTCGTTTGCAAATTCTTGTAATTTTTTAGGTTGGCACATAAATTGAGGTAGTTTGAAAAATTGCCTTATCGATAGCATTTTGCCACAAAAATTTACAAGCAGGTAGAGGGGATTAAAATAGTAATTTTAAAATAAACGGTGTAATTTTTGGAGGTCTGAGTGAAATTTGGTGAATTTTTAAATTTTCCTAAAAAATTAAACCATTTTGGGATAGATCGAGTGGCTATGGACCCCACCCATCTGGCCTAAGGCCTCAACAAGTGTCCTTAAGTTGTGACAAGTGGATTTTCCACTCAAACAAAAGAGAAATCCTCTTTTTTTCCTGCCTAAAATCTCGACGCTAGCTCTTCCTTTGGCTAGCTAGAACTTCTTCAATCCTTCACCAAAAATGGTGATTTTAGTTTCTAAATATAAGTTTACCTATTAGGCACCAAGGGGAAAAGGAATTAGGCAAAAAGGATTTTTTAATTTAGAGATAAAATTCATCAAAATTTTCTAGTTATAATCAGTTTAGTAGGAGTACCAAAGGTGAGTTCCTTGCTTCTCCTTTGATTTTTCTTAGGCTTTCACAGCTAGAAATGGTTCCATAGGGTACTTAACATCTGTGGGAGTGTATGTACCTCGTGTTTAAGGTGAATTAGGGCAAGGAAGGGCTTGAAGAGCAAGGGAGAAAGTCACTATGGGGGCTAGAATTGAAGCTAACAGCCTAGGCATGGTGGAAATGGCACCTTTAAAGTTAAAATGTAAGTGAATTCAAGTTATTTTTATCATTCCATGAGTTTAGGAGGTTGTATATATTGATCTAGGATAGCTTAGTGATGTATTAGATAAATGGGAATAAAAAATCAAGGATGGATTTCTATATGTTAATGAATTGTATATGTGTTGTTTGAGAAAATGGTGCATTGGTGCCTAAATAGTTTGCTGCTCAAAATTAATTTTACTACCTAAGGTGGTCATATGAGTCCTAAAATGAGGTTCAAGGTTTAATTAGCATGTTAAAAGAAGAATTGAAGTGTTGAAGGCTTGAAAATGTTATGACAACCATATTCTTGATAAGTACTTGAGAGATATACCTATTGATAAAGTGTGCTTGTGATATGTATATGAAATTGGGGAGGAAAACATGTGTATGTGTATAATCTCAAAATGGCCAAATGGTATGTCAAGGGATGGCATGGCATGGCATGTATGTATGTTATAGTATATGATGTGTAATAGTGGAACATATGGTGTGTGATATGTGTGTCACATGTATATGGCATGAAATGCTAATGTATGGTAAATGTAGGTAGTGTAAATGTGTTAATAATTGGGTGTAGGAAATTAGATAGAAATGGCATGAAAGAGAAGTACTTTAATTGGCTTAATAGTGACCTAAAATTAGCTTAAAAGGTTATATATAACTTGAGCACATGGTGTAATTGGGTTAATGATAATTTGAGATCATGTGTAGCCTAGAATGGCATGAACAATGACTTGAAAAGGACTTAAAACTTGACTGGAAATAAGGTATGAAAAGTGGCTTAAAATTGCCTATAAGTGTAATGGCTTGTAAAGGAAAAATAGGTTCATATTGTGTGCCTTTAAGGGCTATGTCTTGTAGTTGAATATAATGGCTCTTAAGCTTATGTTTTGGCCTTGTAAATGGCCTAGTATATGTTGGCTTTAGGCCTATGGAATGTGTAAATTTTGTTGTTGAAAACTACATTAAAGTTAGACCTCAGATGGTCCTAGAAAATGTGTCTTGAAAAGTGGTCAAAATAACCTGTAATTGTCTAGTTGACCAGTACCTGAACCAAAAATGTCACTGGATAGTTAGTGTTAGTTTCCTAAAAACTAATTCTATGATAAATTATAACATATTAAACCTTGAATATTGGTAATAATACAATTTAAAATTTATCCGGGATTTTTACTTCTTAGAGCCAAAATGTGGCTATAAGGGATCGATTGAAAAATAAATTGTGATAAAATTTATAACTATCTATTTTTGCAATATAAATATTATAAGAATATTTTTGGTTAATAAATAACTTAAAATGTGCTTCTTGACCCATTAGTTAGACACCCACTGGATGGTTGAACGGTCAACTTAGTGTTTTGCAGCTGCTAGTTGTCTGATGTTCAGGTAGTAACTTTATTAGTGGCTAGAAAGACTTACGGGCTGATCTCCATTATGTCACCTAGATGTTGAGATATTATTTATGGCTGGGGAGGCCTACAGGCTAATCTCTTTTATGTCACACAGATACTATTTACTTGTGTTTGGAGAGGCTACGGGCATATCTCTATTATGGCATATATGACGGTGTAGTGGCATAGGTCTAAATTGCAGACCACTGCACCAGTTTATTTTCCCTCTAGATCTAGTGTTTTTAACTATCATCTTCCTAGTTAGGCTAGTGAATTAAATTAAATGAATAACTAGCATAATTATGGAAGATAAAAAGGCATTTTGGTCATTTTACACACATGTTATAAATAAGTTGATTCCTATAAAGTATGCATGTTATGAATATTAATAATTACTCTAAATAATTTATATGAGTCAAAAATGTATTTCTTGACTTATAAATGCCTTAGGGGTATTTTAGTATTTTGGCACCTTATTTTATAATCA
>CANXYI010565115.1:0-10269 GCA_948208565.1 Hura crepitans
TTCTAATAGACTCCCCTATGCCCCTTTTTATATGTCCTATAGACTATTAGTGCACTTTTTGTTATAGACATAGGTGCATTGGTAGCTTGCTATAGTTACTTAAGTTTGAATTGAGATCTTGGTCCCAACTTTTGAGTTTGGCTTTGCCTTTTAGGATTGCTGTGAGGCTTGGTTTCCCTTTGGTCTTTTGCCAGCTTCAAGGGCTAAGCTAGCTTAACCTTGTGTGAAAGACCTCTTTTTGTGGAAAGTCTCTCTTTTTTCATTTAGAATCTCTTCCATTACATATGCTATAAACACTAAAGAGGCAAATTCGTTGATATTTGTGACAACAATCTACATTCAGATCTCAATATTGAGGCCCTTTTTAAACCTATTACACCTTTCTTCTTCTATAGGGACAAAATCTTTTGCATATCTGCTCAACTGGGCAAAGTCCTTCTCATACTTAGATATAGACTTGCATCTTTGCTTTAGATCTAAAAGCTCTTGCCTCTTCTTTTCATGGTAGGTTTTTGAAATATATTTCTTATTGAATTCCTTGAGAAAGGATTCCAAAGTAACATCCACTATAGCTTTATGTTTAGCTATTGTCTCTTACCAATAGAAAGCCTTGTCTTGTAATAAAGAGGTGGCACATATCATATTCTTCGTTGGGGTACATTACACCTACTGCAAAATTCAAATGGTGCACTCCAACTAATACTTAGCTTCAATTGCATCATCCTTTAATGTTTGTAAAAAGTCTAGCACCTGTATGCTCTTTACCATTTTTAGAAAGGTTTTCTTCAATGCTTAGGGGTAAGAAGGTTACACTGGCATTAGTGGTTGTAATGGTGAAGCAATCATAGGAGTAGATTGTTTAAGCAAGTCTATAATTTGTTGTAGTAGTACTAGTTGAGCTTGTGTGAGAGTTGATTGTGCCGAGCCTCTAAACTAGTAGGCTTATAGATTATGGTCAGTGCATGACTCACCATCACTTCACCATTACCAAGATAAAGTGTGCTTACTCATCTCGATTTACAACAAAATAAATAATTATTAGCCTCAAGCAATATACCTTTACTTGATATATGGTCCTAACTTATGTGACACCTATGTAACTCTATAGCTAGGAATGCCTAAACCCACTCTAATACCACCTAATTTGACACCTCTAACTTGATCTATTATTAAAACTAGATAAGGGATGTCATTAACCTACTTATATCTAATAACCTTACCTATATACCATTATCCTCTTAGAACCTTTCTTAAACTAGAAAGTCATGTTTTAGGTGTTTAAAACTCATTTAATTGTAATGACATCACTAATTCTTATTAATTTGGTTTTAATAAAAATTTGGTAGCATGATGACTATCATAGAAGAAAACCAAAAATTTTAACCTGTAATAAAAGCACTAACCTGTAATAAAAGCACTTCTATAATACATCCAACATTTTTTCAACTTTATAGGGTCCTTGTGACCAACTATAGACATTTCTCAACAACACACATCTTTAGGGGCATTTGCCAAACTCATGTCCTATATTAACACAATTCACACACACATACAACCATTCTTAGCACATCCCAAGCAAGTAAGCATGCCATCTATTCAAACATTCATTGCTATGTTTATTTTATTAAGTTACATTAAAATCTCTAATATTTATTTACACAACTTTCTAACCTATCAACCCTAACATTTACATGAGTGCTTATATTTAATTACAATCTATAACAATAAAACACATATACTAGAAAGTCAATGGTTTAAGGGTTTTACACTATTTTGATTTGAGGGTGGCTATACAAACTATAAAAAAACCTAGGCATTGGAGAAAAATCAACACACTAAGCATACATTTAGTGGTGAACTTAATGAAATATGCATTATAGCACATGTACATGAGCCATGTTACATGTAAGAAAATTTAATTGTAAATAAATCTTACCTCATAAGCCATGCAGCAGCATGCAAAGAAGAACAACCAATTAATTTCTCTAGCAACTTTTAATACCTTTGCCGGGTTGTTAGTTCCTTGCTATTAATGTCATTTAGGTTTCTCAATTATTTTTATTATGATTAGTATCAATATTATTAGTACTATCATTATCATCATCATCATCATCATCATTATCATCATTATTCTTATTCTTATTATTATTATTATTATTATTATTATTATTATTATTATTATTTTGCTTCTTCTTCTTCTTCTTAGCACACACTCAAGAAACTGCCCTTTAAACATTAGATATTAGGATTTAAGATTGTGCAGGGCTTATAAGCTATGCAAGGACCAGCATTTTAGACATTAATGGTTGCACCTATCATAACAACACAAACCATGATTAAATATGTAATGGCCCTCTTAGACATTATGGCGACTACGTACACTTCAACATTTCATCATATAAATCATCAATCATAAAATGTGTTGGGGTTCTTCATTTGGAACCTTGATGGCTCACCTATCATAAAGTGGGACACCTAGTGTCCTAGTAGTTGCTACTTCCTAGTTGACTGGTCAAAATATCTAGTAAGTGGTCTAACTAATATGGGCCTTAATTTCCAATCTTCATTAAGTGTTTATGGATGACTAGCTACTCACCTTAACACTTTTTACTTAAATATCATCATTTTTATGTTATACTAATTCTCATTTATTCAATTCTTTGTCTTTATTTTATTCATATTTCTCATTATATGTATTCATCCTTCAATGATTTGTTGCACATAATATCATTTGCACATCTTTTCATAACTTATTATACATTAACCATTCCTTCTTTTAATCATGACTTTAGGTTCTATTACACATATAAATTATGCTTGTATATTATCTATCAAATTATCATATCATTGAACTATCTCACTTATTTTTGTTTTAAGTTAATTCCTTTCTTTTAACTAATTAGCCAAGCTAAACACGTTCAATTTAAACCACTTATTTTAATATTACACTTGGTCTAAAGTTTAGCCATATATACTTGTATAATACTACACATACATGCTTAATATATCTTTTGGCCATTAAGTTTATTCATTATCATTTCATTTCTTTTAGATTTCTTAGTTAAGCCAAGTTACCATAAATAAACAAGACTGAAGACACGTATATCACACTTGGACTTAATTGCATTCACTCACACACACAAGGTGTGTCATTTGGCCATTAAGTCATGCATATTATTCTTTTTTGATAAATTCCTCATTGCAATTATGTTCCTAACATGTAACTAAAGTTATTTACACACTAACCACCCTTTAAATCCATGTGTAAGTACACACTTACTTAATATAACCCATTTAGCCACTAAGCATACACATACCTCTTATTTTTTTTCATTTAATTCTCATGGCATTCATGTTTATATCAATCTAATTATAATCCCCATGCATTCATTACACATAATTACATATATACATGCTTACACCATGTATTCCGTACACATGCACATATACTTGAAATAAGCCAATAAATGAAATTCATCATATATTTCATTAAATTTGCTTACAAACAACACTAAGGCACTCTAAAATCACCATTTAAGCCTTGTTCTTACACTTCTCTGCCAATTCTTTCTCTTTCCCTGCAAACATAATCACTTTTATATTAGAAAAATTCTAAATAAATTCTTATTATTTCTAAAATCAAAATTCAACCTTGAACTATCTTTTTTGGCATTAAATACTACCTTAGAAAAATAAGAAAACATAAAAATTACTACTTGCACACTCTTTAACTATTATTCACCAAGAGTGAATTCCTTACAAATAAGCTTGTCCTTGACTTTGTCTCACTAGAATAAGCATTAAGGAGTGGTGGAGGTTAATTTAGGATGTCTAATTGGTGAATTAATGGTTAATTTAGGGGATTAAAGAAGAAAAAGAAAAAGGGATGAAAGAAGGAAGTGGCATCAGCCTTAGAGGGGAAAGGGGAGGAATATTAACTCTTTTAAATGGTCTAAGGTTCATAATTAAGTAAGAAATGGAAGCATTCATGGATAACACATGGCAATCCAAGGTTGTATATTAATTCCAACATAAACTCTAACAAAAAAATTAATTTTGAGAGCAACATACATCATTCTAATTATTTCCTACTATAATTAATTAAGAAAATATGCAAGTTAAGTATCCCGTAAAAATTGTAATTTCATTCCGAGCATCATACATCACTTTAATTATTTTTTACAATAATTAATTAGGAAAATATGCAATTTAAGTATCCCATTAAAATTGTAATTTTATTTCGAGAGGAAGTATTTATTTTAAATCATTATATCAGTAACTAATTCCATTTAATTATTTCCTGATGTAAAAAAATTCCAAACTTAGTGCCTTTGGCTTGATAAAAATTGTTGACTATCAAGTCGTGTTATTTTTAGGTTATTTTGACTACTTTTAAAACATTTAGTTGTTCTGCTTTAACTTCATTACCATTTTTGATACATTACAGGGTGAAACTTCACTTGCATTTTTAACACCTTAAATGAGTTCAATTTCATCTCAAATTTCACCCATATTTATGTTATAATTTATACCTCGACTCAGTTACATTAGTATATCTCAGTTTATAGGAACCACTATTCACTGTTTGGGAAGTATTATTTATAACATATGAAATTACGGGCATTACATCCCATGGTTTTCTTTAACTAATTGTTTCCCACTATCTATATGCTTTAGCTTGTAGTAATGATGTATAACACACCACATTCTCTTTTGAAGTGCATTTTCATTACTGAAGTATTCGAATAGTTCTTTCTAACTAATACTTAGATATAGTTGGATCATCATGTTTTATTCCTAGAAAATTCTCATCCCCCTTTTTATTTAACCTTTCTAACTATGTTTAAGGGCCTGTGATGGCTGTGGCTACATAAATGATGAAGGTGGAGTAGCAATAGTTATAGCTTGCCTTAATCGATCAACCCTTTATTTGAGCAATCATGGTTGTGTTTAAGCTATTTTCCTCACACTTTCTAGTATTTATGCTTTAACTATCATGGACTTATTCACTAGCTATTACATAGGTTTTAACTTTATCTATGTAACTTAGTGCTGTGGTCTAGGCATCTTTTATTTATACAAAAAGAACACTTATAAGCCTTATGTAGTGTAGATGCATATAATGTACAACTTAATCTTTAAGCACTCATGTAAGACCTCATGTACCAAGGACAACTTAAACCTACTCTAATACAACCAAATGTGGCACCTCTTACCTGTTCTAGTCACCGAACACAAATAAGAGATGACACACCATCTTATCCATTTTAACTTTCACTTATTATCCCTTATTAATCTTGTTATCTTTCCATTTTCTATGTATGTCTCAAATGTATACCAACTATTTAACATAGATTTTAGGTTAATATATAGGCATAATAAATCAACATGTCTTTTTATTAACAATTCTGGTAGTACAATGGCTAACTGGTAACTTTATCCATTAAGGACCTATAAAAATCAACACTTTTATGTCATAATGTACTCAGTCTAGATCATTAGATCCATCTAACCCTCCTAGTTAATTCACCATCTCACATAAACATAACATTCACATATTTTCATCATCAAAAATATCTTGACTTTATTCACATTACAAGAATTTTAATATATTTTGAATATTCATATTGCTATCATACAAGTTTAGCTACACACATACATTTACACATGTAAGGTTTAGGCCTATCCCCTTACATTTATACATGAGTGCCAAACTATACAAAACTATATAGAATGCAATAGTAATACTAGAGGTATAGCATCTTAATCTAGACTGCTCTACTTGAGGCTACTACCTTGACCTGTTATCTACTACCTATGCATCATAAACAATGATGCATTAAGCATAATGCTTAGTGGTGTATTCAATGGAATATGCATTATATGTGTATTTATGTAGTAATGATTAAACACCTAATACATGCCATGCATAAATGATCATACCTAAATGACTTAACCTAGTTTTCTAGTTATATTTATATAGAACTTATCTTGCCACTCAGTTACTTAACCTTTCTATTAATAAAGTCTTCCCTATTATCTTATATTTCTTAATTTGCACTGTTAATTTACATGTTCTATATTTAATGTCAATTATTTAGACTTGATTAAAAGTATATACTATTATTATTGTTATCATAGTTATGTTATACTCCACATTATCTTATCATATATGTATGCCTTTTTATGTGCACTTTAAGTTACTTATGTTTAGACACTACAGTACCTAATTTATATCTGTACCATTCCTTTTATTACTCTTAGTTAGATTTTTAATTAACTTGCTCTTTCATACGATATGATATTAAACTTTTGTGACACTATTTATATGTATATTACTATTCTACATCATAGTTACATCTCATTTAGCCTTTCCTTTTATTTTTACTCATTATCAATTCAATTAAGCATTTCCTTAGCCCACATTTGGAAGCCATGCTCCTATTATTAGACAATGGCACATATAGATGCTGCAGTAGTCTATATTATAGACTTACTTTACTACTGCACTAGCGTTATGTTTAAATATTTATACTATGACCCAATATGACCTAAATTGCTACTTGACTAGTGAAAAGTAAATAGTTATGTAGTAGACTTATTAGACATACACTGCAATTGCACCCGCATTTAGTAAATACTCATGCAATAGCCTTATTCAACCTACACTACGACTGCACCTATATTATCATGTTCTCTTAGTAGATACTTAATTCCTTAGTTGACTAGTCAACCTATCCTATAGGTGTCTGACACATATGGGCTTTAATGCACATAATTAGGATAATTGATATTATCTTCATTCTTCAATACTCTAACCCTTTCTAATACCATATCCTGTCTTGCAATCCTTATCTCATTATTTTGATTTTTATACTATGTACTTTCCTTTATATGTCTCATTATGAAACATATTTGTTTTAGCTAACTTCATTTTTACTCAGTTACTTACTCATCTATAAGTTTCAAGTTAATACACACACTTCCCACATTTCTGTATATATCACCATCATACTTCCAAATCATATAACATGTTATTGGTTTTTCTCCATTATACATAGTGAAAAAATAAAAAATTTTGAAAAAAAATTAGCAAAGATAATAGACTCAAATAATTTAAAGTACATCCTAAATAATAAATCTAATAGCATTTCATAATTTACCATAAAAGCATGATAGTAGATTCATTTTGTGAACTCTTTTCATTAGGTTGTTGCAAACCACAATGATCCTCTTTTAGGATCACCTCCAAGGTAATGCACATAAAAAGTTCAAAGAGGAGAGTAACTTGAAAATCTAGGTGCTACTAGGATTATCAAGCGGATGAAAGAAGAAGAAAATTATGTGTTTTCAATTATGCTACATAGCAATTCTGTAGTAGAATGTATAATCTTGGTTGGTAAAACAATAAGGGTTATTTATACTTTAAATAAACCCTTTTTTGGTCAAATTTTAATGTATAAAATTTGCCCTAAGTTGGAGAAGAATGGACCTACCAATTGGGTCCTTTTTTATGTTATGTGCATAAGCCTTTTAATAGGCTTATATGCAATTTACTTTAGCCCCACTTTCAATAATCCTATGTGCCACTCTTAGGCCCCATTTTGGACTGATAACTGCTCTAATTTAAGGCATTTTAACTCATTTAAAATCCCATAAAAATTAGATGCAAGAATAATTAAAATATTGGCTTAATAAGACCTAAATCCATAAACCCTGATTTTCCAAAGCCCTAATTTTCTAGACATTACATTTGCAAATGAGCCCTAAGCCCATTTGCTTATTTCTTACTCTTTATTCATCTTCTAATGACATCTCATATCATTAGAACATTCAATCTCATTGAATTTTCCTCAAACTTCTTTTTATGTTTGTGACTATATTGCTTTTTAGAATAGTTTGGAAATGCACAGTGAATTAGAGTCCTAGTCTAATTAGGACTCTATAGATTCAATCTTACCAATTGATATATCATTCATGTATAAGTTAAGAGAGGTATTTAGCAATGCATCTTGAATACCTAAGTGCTAGAATGTCAAGTGGTTTAACTTAACTTTTCTATACACAGTTAGGATGCAATAAACTTTTTTCACCATCTTTTACCTCATCCAATGTTGTGTATGGACTTGTCTCAACTCATAGCTTAACTAAATATGTCTAATTAAGCCCTAGAAATATTC
Source organism: Hura crepitans (assembly GCA_948208565.1). Lineage (NCBI taxonomy): Eukaryota > Viridiplantae > Streptophyta > Magnoliopsida > Malpighiales > Euphorbiaceae > Hura > Hura crepitans. The sequence continues at coordinate 8,181 of CANXYI010565115.1, forward strand.
TTGTGATAATTTCACCTTTATTCCCGGAATGAACTTAGTGAATCTCATTCACTCATGGCACTTTGCTCTAGCTAAAAATTCCTCAATATATATTATTTATCAAAACTATGAGATAAAACTCTTTACAATAATTTGGGGTGTTGAATTCTTTGTTGATCACTGCCGTATCTTCAAATATGTCGTAGCATACCCAAACACTTCACTATCTATACTTTTTTATCAAAGTGTAAGCTTTAGAGTCAAAGTATGTCCCTCCATATTTAAGATAGTGATATTAAGTCTAAGGATATGTGTATCACTGATATAGTGAGATACTTTCACTAACATAGATTAATTATCCATGTGATGATATCATAGTAGGTCTTCTATGTACTTACTTCCTAAGTAAGCATCCAAATGTTAACTTTAAGCATTTCTATGCTTATAGCTTATGAGAACTACTACTTGATCTAATTAAGAAGTATAACATGTGCTGATATATCCATATTAACAATATCCAATCCTATTAATAGTATAATTAGGGATAATAATGTAGATCACATTCGCATGCAATAAAAATCTCACATCATTAACACTTCATGATTTTCTCTACAATATTATTATATACTAGGGACTTTATAACATGGTTTAAGATATTACAAATAATAATAAGTAATATATAAAAGTACGATGATATGAAGAAAAGTGTCTTATTTCATTAATTCACAAGATATAAATACATGAATGCTACCCTTTAATAGGAACTCTAGGGCATACTTCTAACAATCTCCCATTTGCACTAGAGCCAATCACCCATTTACTTAATGTCAATTGCATTTTCATGTTGATCAAACAATTCTTCTAATAGTGCCTTTGTTAAAGGATTAACTATGTTCTAATCTATGAGGACCTTTCAATTTTCACATCCCATCTATAGATGATCTCTTTAATTAAATTATAACACCAAAGAAATTGTTTGGACCATTGATAAGACCATTATTTATCTACTTATGCAATAGCCCCATTATTATAACAATAAAGAGGTATTGGATTAACAATAATTGGAACCATTCTAAGTTTACTAATGAATTTCTTAATCTAAATAGCTTCTTTAGTTGTATTAGAAGCTACTAATTATTTAGCTTTAGTGGTAGAATCTACATTCGTATTTTGTTTGGAACTCTTCCAAACAATTACTCCTCCACACATAATATATATGTATCAAGATTGTGATTTATAGTTATTCTTATTAGATTAAAAGCTAGCATCTATATACTTATTAAATTGTAAATCTCCTTCTCTATAAACCAAGAATAGATCCTTAGTCTTTCTCAAGTACTTAAGGATATTCTTAATAGCTACCTAATGTTCCTTATTATAATTGGATTGGAATATGTTCATGACAATCAAAGCGATTGCTACATTAAGTCTCGTACATAACATAGTATGCATGATAGATCCTATAGCTGAAGCATATGGTATTTTACTCATGCATTCTTTCTCCTTTTATGTCTTAGAAGACATAAATTTAGAAAGGTGTTTCCCATCCAACATAGGAATATGACCTTTCCTTAAGAGATCTACGCTAAACCTCTTTAGCATCTTATCTAGGTGTATAGACTGTGAAAAACCAAGAAACCTTTTTAATCTATCTCTATAGATCTTGATTCCTAAAATGTAGGCTACTTCTCTAAAGTCCTTCATATATAACTATTTACACAGCTAAATCTTAACTGATTGAAGGATAGAGACATCATTTTCTATTAGCAGTATGTCATCTACATACAACACGAGAAAAATGATTGCACTCCTGCTAACCTTTTTGTAAACGCATAGTTCATTAAAATTTTATGAGAAACTAAACTTTTTACATAGCACCCTTTACTCGATCAGTACATTGGACAAGAGTAAGGAGCGACACCGCATACTGATATTCGAATTTACTACCCATAAAACCTAATCCAATTTAAAACTTTTATTAAATAATTAATTTTTTTACTTTGGAGTAGTAAAAACATTAAAAATCATTTGGCATGCTTAACGATGGAACTAATGGGATCATCATGTCAAAAATTTGGTAGCAGAATGGTTGTGCAAGGACAATTTCCCA
>CANXYI010565338.1:0-12672 GCA_948208565.1 Hura crepitans
TAGCTTTAAATAAAACTAATGATTACTAAAAGAAATTAGTAGCTGAAATCTAGATTTTATATATGGAAGAAATTAGCAGTTTAAATTTAGGATTTATATATAGATTAAAGATTAGTATCCATATTTGTAATTTATTTATAATAAATTAATTGTTATGAAACTTTGGAATATAATGAACTAATAAATTAGTTATATGAAAATTTTGAAAATTTGAAAATTTTCTATTTCATGCAAAAAAATCAAAGAATAATATGTTTCTATATTTGGAGTAATAGATTTTAGAATTGGAAAGAGCAAAAATTAATGAAAAAAGTAAAAATTAATGAAAAAATCTTAAAATTTTAATAAAAAAGATAAATACAATATTGAAAGGAGAAGGCTCACATCGACTATTGAGTACTTCTTAGTGCTTAGCTATTACAGTATAATAGATATCCCTTAAAAATATATACAAAAGTTCCTCTGTAAATGATTCATGCGACTTGAGTAATCATTTCATTTCTTCTTAATATTTGATTGAAATTATGTTTTCAAAAGTGTTGAAAAAATATTTTTTTCCTAAACTTAGGCTTTAGTTTCGTTCGTCTCAAAAAAATTGGTGTCCAATGACGCAAATTATTCAAAAATTAAAAAATAAAAATAAAAAATAAATGTGGCCTTTGGATTGAGAGGGGCACTATCCTTCTTGGAGAACCTGGAGCCCCTTTCTAAACTTAGATACTTTCAATTGAACTTTTATTTCCATAAATTAGTAATTAAATAAATTAAAAGTTAAAATGGAATGTTATGTTAAAATGACAAAATGCTTATTAAATGAAAAACGTCTATTACAAAATTAAATTTTAAAAAAATATTTTACTATTTTATCATAATATGTGTATTAAATAAAAAATATGGATATCAATTAAATAATTTATTACTTATAGCTGGTTAAGAGGAGTTTTGAAGTAAATTTTTAAAAGTTAAGATGGATTTTAGAGATGAAATGAATAAGCATGGCCAAGTAAGTAATGAAGATTAAGTTTAGACACTGAATGTAAATTATTTCTAAACTTATATTGACGTTATTCTCCTACATGATTGTTCTATTAACATTTTATTACAAAAAATTGACTATAAAAATAGTTTTAAAATAAAATTTTAAAAGTTGTCTCAGATTATGTCTAACGGATGAATATACGAAAATAATGTTTAAATTCTGGGACATAACCCTATGATGGAATGGTAGCATCCAATTACCAACAAGTCATTTTAAGTTGAAAAATTACACTTTTAATCCTATAAATTACAAATTTAATCTTTAAAGTTTTATAATAAGTCCTTTAATGGTTTATAGTTCAAAAAAGAATTTATATATTTAAATTAATAATTACATAAAAATTTACAAATTCAGTCTGGAAAAGTTATATATTTAATTTTTTATTTTACATGAACATTTACATTTTAAAAATATTATATTTTTAGTTTTAAAAAAATTTATATTCAATTACTATTTAAATGTATAAAATTTTAAATAAATATGATTTAATTAAAGAAATAATTTAATTATTGATTAAGAGATGACAAATTTTGGATTGTTGATTTGGTACACTTTTTGTTAGATCTGCACACTTTAAAATTTGGATCATTCATTATTACTTAATGACTAGCTATTAAAATTTAAAAATTATAGATCCAATAATGAATTTAATGATATATCAAATGTACTTGTGTGCCTAACCACTCAAATTTTGAACTAATTTACCAGCTCCAATCAATTATTTCATAAAAAATTGGCTCAAATTTGACTCAATTCGTCTATAATTTATTTATAATGTGATCCACTTAATCTGCAAAATTTTTAAGAGATTTTAGTTGACCTGAAATTCTCCATTTTAGATAGAATTATATATTGATATATGTGACTTGCTTGTAATTTTTACTTATTAAATTAATAATAAACTCAATATTTATTCAAAAATGATCAAATAGAATGACCCATAATTCTATTTGTTTTGAATAACATATTGATCAATCTATGATTTTTTTAAAATATTAAACTGAATATGCAATTTTTAATAAGGATTAATTGTATAATTTTTTTTTGGCAATATTTTACCTAAAAGTGGAGAGTACTAAACTTACGGTTGAGGATCTTAAGATCCCTCCCACTTTTGACTTTACCGATCAGAAAAAAAAATTATAGAAAACAAATAGTTTAAATAAATTAATCAATAACTCTATGGTGAGTAAAATTGAACGGAAATTAAAAATTAAATTGAACCGATAGCTATTTTGATTTATTCAATTCGATTTGTTTAGTTTTTGATTTATTCGGTTCCTTTTTATGAAAAATTTCGGTTTGTTCAGTTCGGTTATTTTATGTGAAAATCTAAGAAACCGAACCCACCAAACTATTAAAACAATGTCGTTTTAATGTTTTTATGAAAAAAATAAAAATATAAAAAGTTCACTTTATTCGTGATAAGGCCCAATCTCCCCCTACTCACCTGCCAAGTCCACTAGGCCCATCTCATGAGACTTTGGTCTAGGAAGATCATGTCTGTATATGTGTAAGCCATCTCCCTAATGATGGGACGTACTTCTACCATCACGAGAATTATAAATAGAGGCATTTACTGCACTCCAAGGTAAGTATTCTTCAACACTAAAGTTACTCTGCCAAAATTCCCAAAGATTCTAACTTAATCATCAGAGTGCTTATCCCGGGACTAGTTCTTTTCTTGTAGGCACACGTACCTACAGACATTCGGTGCGTCAGTCCTCTAGTTTTGCCCGTTCGAGAATTATCATTCGGTGCTTTTGTTGAGAGGACAAATGGCAGGACTGTCAAGAAACCAATTATCTCAGGGGAACAATGTCCACAGAACACCTATTGTTCCGAAGGTTAATTTATTTGCTGATGAATCCAATAGGGGTGCCCCTGTCGAAGGAACCCAATCACTTTGGAAGCTATGCAATAACTTTTCTAAGGCTTCTGTGAAGATATCAAGTCGGAGCTGCTCAAGGAGCTGAGATCGCAGGTTGATGTTGCAAGTATGACTGCAATGCAGTCATGGAGGCCAGAAGACGCAAAGTTGAAAAGTCAGTTCGAAAGACTAAGCAAAAGAAATCCAGGTCTTCATCTTATACCTCACCTTTCGAGAGCAATGATTCCAAAACCCGGAGGTCCCATAGAGACAAACTACAGAGTAAGAAAGTCGAGATCCCTAGTTCAGAAGAGGCCTTCAATGATTTATTTATGTGTGTAGTAAAGAAGTATAGGCTAGGGCACCCTAAGAAGCCCAACTATGAAGGCAGCACAGATTCCCCCTTCACATGTCAAATTTGATAAGTCCCATTCCCTCGGCGCTTTAGGGAAATCAAAATGAAAAAGTATAAAGGTACATCCAATCCAAGGAAACACTTGGCTAAATATCATATGTTGATTCACATATAGACATTTGAGGATGTGCACATGTGTAAAGCTTTTCTGTCTATATTAACAGACAATGCCTTAGACTGGTTCCATGATTTGCCTTTGAAATTAGTGCCCTCCTTTAAGCAATTGTCGAAGTTATTCAAAACTAGGTTCATCATTCAAATGAGGACTAAAAAGACCGTTACTAATTTGCAGGATATTATGCAGGGTGAAGATAAAAGCCTGCGAAATTTCATTGAAAGATTCTAAGAGGTAGCTTCTGATATCCAACATTTGTATAGTGAGGTGGCCACTATTATGATGATCAACAATGTTAGGAATACGTGGCTCTATAACTCTTTGATGACTAACCATCCAGCCAATTTTAGAGAGCTCATGCATATAGCGAAGTCATTCATTACCCTCAATGATGCAAATCATGCGGATGGATGATACAACCCGAATCTGCACTTTACTTAAGGATGAAATTCCCCTCGATCAGAGTGTACTCAAAGAGGTAATTCCCTCGATCAGAGCATAAAGGCGCACACTATCTTTCCTCTATTTTTCAGGAGAGGAAGTCCTCCCCAAGGAGTCATTCCCCTCGGGGGAGGAAAGAACTAAGAGGCCAGGGGGACACCAAAAAGGTAAATTTCACTCCTTTGAATGCCGCCCGACATAAAATTTTGATATGGATTAAAGAAAACCATGGCAAGGTGAATTGGCCAAAGAAAATGGATTAGCACACTCTTATAAGAAGAGATAAGAACAAATATTGTGAATTTCACAAAGACGTAGGACATAACACGGATGAATGTTGGGCACTGAAGGACAAAATAGAAAGACTCATTAAGAAGGCGTCGCTGAGGAGATTCTTGGACAAGGGTAAATCTAAGAAGTAGGATTCCTCATTGATATAGTCTAGTCAATCAGGTTTAGATGAGGAAATAAGAAAACCCAGAATAGAGCAGTAGAGGGCTAGAATAATTTATATGATAGCCGGTGGTTTATCATATAGCAATTTTAGTTCCAAAAGGAGACGGGGCATGAAGGGAGTATATTTTTCAGCAAATTTAAAAGTGTTCACGTCAATTTTGATCTCAGCCGAGGATGCATAAAACAGTAAGGTGCCTCATGAAGATGCCTTCATGGTTCAAGGATATATCACTAATTTCCTAGTAAACAAGATACTGGTGGATAATTGTAACACGATCAATCTACTGACATTGGAGGCCTACAAAAAGATGAAGCTACTAATAAAGGACTTAAAGCAAATTAAGAGACCACAAACAGGCATAGTTAATGCTTCTGTTCCAGTGGTGGGTTCGGCAGACGTTTATATAGAGCTGGGAGATGAGACAATATCTTATATGAGTAAATGCACTTTCATGGTGATAGATATCCCATTTTCCTACAATGCTATCCTTGGCAGGCTTATGTTGTATAAGTCACGAGCTGCCACTAGTATCAGATACTTGGTAATAAAGATCCCCATAAAAAGTGAAATAGCAGTAGTGCGGGGGAAATCAAAAAGTCTCTAAGGAAGCTTATGTAGCCACAGTGAGGGAATTACAACTATAAGAGCCTGCCACGGTAGAGAAAGTGGAGAGCGATAGTGACAATTTGAGGCACAAACTTGAGGGAAAGCTGGTCAAGAGGCCACTAGTGCCAGGGAAAGATTATGATGGGAGGCGAGTTACCAGAAGTAAGTGAGAAAGAAATTCTCCAAGTCCTATGCTTCAACCAACAAGTTTTGCATGGTCTTAAAGGGAGATATCAGGAATAAACCCAGGACTAATGTCATACAGATTGCAGGTTGACCTGAAGGTAAAACCTATTAAGTAGAGGCTTCAGCGGTATCCTTCAGATAAATTAAAGATCATATCCGAAGAGACCTAAAAATTGTTAGAAGTAAGGGCTATACGAGAAGTTATATACCCTGAATGGCTGGCTAATGTAGTCTTGGTAAAGAAGAAAAATGGAAAGACTCGAATGTGTATCGACTTCATCGACTTGAATAAAACATGCCCGAATGATAGTTACCACTTCCCAACATTGATAGGTTGATTGACTCCACTGTAGAATATATAGTTTACTCCTTCCTTAATGCCTATTTTGAGTATCATCAGATACCCATATACCGGCATGACCAAGAAAAAACTAGCTTCATCACCCATGAAGGCATGTTTTGTTACAATGTCACGCCTTTTAGGTCGAAGAATATGAGAACCACTTACCAAAGGTTAATGAACAAGATGTTGAAAAGATTTAATAGGGAAGACGGTGGAAGTTTATATGGATGACATGATCATCAAAAGTAGGTCGGCACAAAGCCATGCCTTTGATCTAGCTAAGGTGTTCAAAGTGCTAAATTGTTATAAAATGAAGTTGAATCCAAAAAAGTGCACATTCGGGGTGTACTCTAGCAAATTCCTAGGGTACATGATATCTCAAAGAGGTATAGAGACTAATCCATAAAAGATTTAGCAATTTTAGATATGTAGCCTCTAATGAGCATCAGAGATATTCAAAAGCCCAATGGCAGAATTATAGCATTGGGAAGGTTTATTTCTCATTCAGCCAAAAAATGCTTACCATTCTTTAGGCTTTTACGAAAGGGACAAAGCTTTGAATGGGATGATAAGTGCCAGAAAGCTTTAGAAGAACTGAAGGTAGCACTAATGACGTCGCCCCTCTTAGCCAAGCCCAATGATGGTGAAGACCTATTTCTATACCTTTCAGCTTCGAGTCAGGCAATTTTTGTCGTTTTAGTCAAAAAAGACCAAGGAGTATAGAAGCCCATTTATTATGCCAGTTAAGTCCTCCAGGGTGTAGAAACAAGAAAAAGTCTAGTTAAAAAGGTCCTTACAGCATTGATGATGGTGACAACTAAGTTGAGGCATTACTTTTAGTCACACAAAGTGATTGTACAAACCAACCAGCCATTAGTAAAGCTCCTACAACGTCCGAATGTAGATGGTAGGCTGGCTGAATGGGTGGTAAAGCTGCAATCATATGATGTCCGATTCAAGCCCAATGTGGTAATAAAAAGCCTAAATTTTGGTAGATTTCATTGCAGAATTACATGACATAGAAGATTAGTCACTTTCGTAAGATAAAATCCCCAAAACATGGGAGTTATTTGTGGATAGAGCATCCTAAGATGTTGAGGCTAGTACAGGAATCATTTTTAAAGGCCCGAGAGGCATTTATGTCAAACACGCCCTTAAGCTATGCTTTAACGCTTCCAATAATATTGCGAAATATGAAGTGATGATTGCCGAGTTGAAGTTAGCAAGGGAAGTCAAACCGAAGTTCCTAATAATTAAGAGTGATTTACAACTAGTCACTCATCAAATCATTGGCAGCTTCATAGTCAAGGAGAGACACTTGAAAGAATATGTAAACAAAGTGAAGAGCTCACTATAGAACCTAAAGGATACAAGCGTCAGGTGGGAAGTGAAACAAATCCCTAGAGGGGATAATGAGGAGGTAGGCATTTTGGCTAAAGCTACTGTCTTAGGAGGCTCGGAGGCCTAAAAAAAGCTTATGATTAAAGTTAAAGTCACACCTTCAGTCCAAAAAAAGGAAGTGATGGCTATTGAAGAGAGAGAGGCATGGTACAACCCAATTGTTGAGTATCTCCAATTCAAAATGTTGCCACATAACAATGCAGAAGCAAGAAGAGTATTCCAAAGGTCACTTGAATACTCTATAATTGTAGATCAAGGAAAGAGGCAGCTAAAGTTTCTAATCGTCATTGTAGATCATTCCACTAAATGGATTAAAGCCGAACCAATAGCTACCATCACCTCTGATTGGATTCAGTAGTTTATATAGAAAGAAATCATTTATAGATTCAGGTTACCAACAGTGCTCATCACAGACAATGGTAAACAGTTTGACTCCTTAACATTCAAGGAATTTTATAAGGGCCTCAATGTATAATTGAAGTTCACTTCAATGGCTCATCCTCAGACAAATGGGATGACAAAAGTGTCTAATCAGACTATTTTAGATGGACTCAAAAAGAGATTGTATGAGGCCAAGGGCCATTGGCCAGAAGAGTTGGGGAGTTTACTTTGGGCATATCGAATGACACCTAGAATCACCATAAGTGAGGTGCCATATTTCCTTATCTTTGGATTTGAAGCAGTGATCCCAGTGGAAATTGAAATACCTTTTTACAGGATGGAGATACGGAGTTTTGAAAGAAACAATGAAGAAAGAAAGCTTGAGTTAGACCTTATAGAAGAAAAATGGGAAGATGCCTCGATCAAAATGGTAGCTTATAAGCAGAGAATGGCTAGATACTTCAACTTAAAGGTAAAGCATAGAGAATTCAACATCGAAGACTTGGTACTTAGGAGAGCTAACCTAGCCAAGGGGAATGCAGGAGTCAGCAAGCTAATGCCTAGCTAGGAGGGTTCATGCCAAATTTTTGACATTATATGTCCAGGAACTTATAAGATACAATCAATAAGCGTGCAAGCTGTCCTAAGAGCATGAAATGTTGGAAATCTCAAAAATACTTTGTATAAATGCCTCCAGAGGTTTCTTCCCTAGGCGACAGAAAGTAAAGTAAACATATCTATTTCATGCCAACTTGCACCATGTCATTAAAATGTTTTATATCCTACAAACGAGTGACTTAGATCGCATTCGAGGATCACTAAAACATAATACTCATGACTATTTAACAGCCTATAAATAAAACACTTAAATAGTTTTTGAGGTTATACAACACTATTTAATCACTTAGTAGCCTGTAAATGAAACACTTAAAGAGTCTTCGGGGTTACCTTGCATCATTTTATTATATAACCCGCAAGCGAATGACTTATTCAAGCATTCAAGGATTGTTTATGAAACACGTTACATTGTATCATTTTATTATATAACCCACAAGCAAATGACTCGTTCAAGCATTCAAGGACTGTTTATGAAATGCATTACATTGCATTATTTTATTATATAATCCATAGGCAAATGACTCATTCAAGTATTTGTGGATCGTTATGAAACACGTTAAATTGCATCATTTTATTATATAACCCACAAGCGAATGACTCATTCAAGTATTCAGTGACCATTTATGAAATGCAGTAAAAAAAAGACAAAAGAAAAAGAGTGAAAGAAGAAAGGAATGCTTAACCAAATAAAGTATATTTTATTTAACAATAAAGGTATATTACATAAAGTGTTAATTACAAGGGACAAAAAGAATAAAAATTAATCTATCTACAAGGTAGGAGGATGTCCCTCTGGGGTTCCAGTTGAAGGTGTCAAAGGAATAAGAGTCTATGCCCCCGACACACCTTCAGGTTGTACAACACCTAAGACATTCTCCCCTATCCTATCCCTTGTAGTGTCTTCAACCTCTCCTTCTTCTTCTCCATCCTCATTGATAAGTGCATTAAGGAAGCTCAAGTCGGCCTCGGGGAAGCAGTCTCGTAAGGCAGCCCTAGCCTTCTGCTGATAATCCCTGATTTGACCCCTCATCTCTTCTAGGATCTTGTCCTCCTAATTTTTTAAGGCTATTTAGTGTGCAGTTTTGGCCTCCTCGGAGGTCTTCTTCAAGGTCTCATACTCTGCTCGGACCTTATCGAGCTAACCTGAAAGCTATGTAACTTCTTGCTTGAATGCCACACACTTTTCTTTTAGGGAGTCTTCGATGCCGGTGTGGTGCTGAGTGGCAATAAGGAGAGCCACTCGAGCATATTTAGCCTTTTTCTCTATGCCATAATAGACAACTGTAAGCTCATTACAATGTGACTCTAGTTAATGAGATGCTGAATGCCCTGTAGAGATTAGAAATAATGACAAGTTATAATAGCAAAAGCAGTAGTAATAGCGAAATGAGGAGGAAATCAAGCAAAAGCAATAAGACTTACCTGGAGAAGATATCCTGCACCATAGACAGTCGAGCCGTGGTTGCTTATGGACTTTATGCAGTCCATATCCATTGGAAGGGCTAGGTTGTTCACTAAATATTCAGCCACTGAGACATTTTGCACCATTGTGCTCTCGGGCCCAACTTTGTCTACAAGGGGGCCCATGAAAGTCGTGCATGCTTGACAACCTTTTCAGCCCAAACTCCCCCATGTCGCTAATTATCCTGGACGATGGAAGAGGCATTTGTACGGATAAGGTCCTCTGTTGTTTGAGTGCAAGAGTTACTATTGTGGTGGCAGTAGCACTAGTGACAAGGTGGCTGAAAGGTACTCCCTTAGAGGATGATTCATCCCTTAGAGCCAATGCCTGATGCTTCTGGCCCTCAAGGATCACTTTGACAAATGCTGTGCCCCCCTCTGTGGTTACATTGGTAAGAATGTCCCTTAATCTCTCATTTGGGCGATTTACATCACCTTTTTGCTTCTTTATGACTTGCCTGCCATTTTTAAAAATAAGACAACAAAAAAGAGGAGAAAAGCAAAGTCAGTAGGGCATAATTAGCAAAATGATTAATAATGAAAATAAGGGCATAACATGAAATGTAGAAGATTTAATAAAGAAATTAAATAAGATGGAACAAGCAGTCAATTCTCACCCTCGATGGGAGGATTAACATCCAGGGCTAGAAGGAGGGTACTTATGGATTAGAGTCATTCGCTCAACAAGCGTTCCAGATCTCCACTTATGTGGGGGAAGTCACTCATCTCGTCCCTAAGCAGGTTAAAAGTGGACATATGAATTTTTGAGAAGTTTCCCCATTCCCTCCTACCAACGAGGAAATACCTATCTTTGAAATCCTTGTTTGACTGATGGAGGTCATCAAATAAGGCCCTACCCTTACGGCTAGAGAACATGACAAATGATTCTCTCTAGGTGAGATAAAAGATACACCGGAAGAGATCCACAGAATAAGGGACACTATGTTAATGATGTAGTATCTAAAAGAAAGAAAGGATAAGCTAGGCTCAATTGACTCAAGCAAAAATTGTATACCCTTATTACACTCTCATAGAAGGAAGCGAGAGGCATACAAAGGCCATACTCGAAAAACTTTTCAAAGAAAATAAAGAATTGATCATGAAAAGGGCCCTGGTCGTGGCCCATACCCTTCGAGCATGCGGTTAGAGAGAAGTTATTCATGATATTATAATTTTCTTGAATGAATTGGAGATGTATGTTTGCTATCTTAGATGAATTTTCTACTTGATCTTAACTCATATAAGGCAAAAGCATGTCAAAAATCTCTTTAAAAGAAGGTAGCATGCTAGGTTGTGTAGACGCTAAACCTATTGGCTCAGAAGATGGTCGTCTAATGATCTCGCCACTTAGGGATGTTTATAATGCTTATGTTTCGAGGCTCCGTGAATAGTACCACTAGGTCTGGGAAGTGTGCTCGGTGTGTTAGGTCACTTGTACATAAATCGAGGTAGTGATATTGGTCATGAAACTTCGAAGGGCTTTTAATTTGATGAAAAAGGGAAAATATAAAGATTTAGTAGAACCAATAATTCATTTCGAATTATAAGTTACCCTTCTAGGTAATGAAATTTTTTTAGGTCGAGAATGACCTGGGATATGCCCAAACGGACCCGAAAATAGTGAACTTTAAAGCTCAAAAATTCCACTGAGTTCATTGGTGAAAGAATTTTTGAATTTCGAGGTCGTTTGCAAATTCTCATAAATTTTTAGGTTGGCATGCAAATCGAGGCAGCCTGAAAACTGCTATATCTATGGAATTTGGCTACAAAAATTTACGAGCATGTAGAGGGGACTAAAATATGAATTTTGAAATAAAAGATGTAATTTTTTGAGGTTCGTGTGAATTTTGGTGAATTTTTAAAGTTTCTCAAAAACCCGAGACTTGTCGAGATGGCTCAGAGGGCTGTAGGACTCACCCACATGTTGCCAACTAGCTTAAGGGCTAATGACAAGTGGCCAAGCAAATTGACAAGTGGATAATTCCACTAAATAAAAGAAGGAAAAAAAATCCTCCCTTTGGCTGTTGGAATTGACGCCATTCTCACCTTTGGGAGTCCTTTTCTTTCCTTTCCTCCAGCAATTTCTATAATTCTTGTTTTTGAAATTTAATTTGGTGTGTTAAGAACTTGAGAGAAGAAAACGTACTAGAAAAGGAGTCTTTAGGAATTAAATAAAAATCATCATAGATTGTTGGTCAGAGATAGTTTAGTAGGGGTACCAAAGGTGGGTTTCTTTGCTTTTCCTTTGGTTTTCATGGTGATTCTTAGCTGGAATTGGATCTTTGTGATGCCTAAGGACTAAGAGTGAGTGTGTGAATTGTGTTTGAGGTGGATTGAGGAAGAAAAAAGCTTTAAGAAGGGTGGAGGAACCACCGTGGAAGGCTAAACAGCTTGTGGAGTTAAAGATTTCAAGTGTCTTTCTTAGCAAGTAAGTGAATTTAGCCATTCTCATCATGCCCTCAAATTTTTAGTAGTTTCACCTTAAGATAGGAATGGCTTGAATGTATGAGTTAGCTTAGATAAGTGCTGTCTTTGAAAGATTAGAGCATATGGCATGAGGGAGTGTAAATTTCATGATTGATTGATGAAGGAAAGTAATATACATGTTAATTTTGTTGTTGGCCGAGAGATAGGGAAGTAGTAAAGTGTGCTCATAATGTTTAAGGTACAATTATTGGCTTTAGCATGGATATGTAATGGTATTCCTTGTGAATTGATGGAAGTATACATGGTTGGCATGAAATATGTGAGTGGCCGAGAGTTTACCTTATGGTTGCTAGTGTGTATGGTTGCTTAGTATGGTTTTAGGTGGTGTTTAAGGCTAGAAATGTATGTGCCATAGACCTATGATGCATAATTAATTGATACAAAGCATGTGTATGTGTGTATGATGTTGGCCGAGACATGTATGGCTTATATGATGGCATGACATATATGGTGTGAAGTATATATATATGTGTATATGATAGCATAGTAAGGTGGATGATGTATGTAAGATAAGTGATGTTAAAAATGCATGAACTGGCATTGAATTCTTTTGTGACCGAGAGGTATGAATGCCATGAAAAGGGTTGTAATTATGGTATGTAGGCAAGCCTAGTGTATATGAATAATGTGAGATAATGTGCATGTAATAAAATATATTGTATTGGTATAAAACTTAGTTAATGCATAACTTAAAAGGCATGAAACATAGGCAAGGAATGGCATGAATAATGATCTTAAAAATTGACTTGAAATCAAATGTGGAAATTGACTTGAAATTGCCTTTAAGGGCTATGAGTTAAGAATGATTTATGTACCTAAATTTTGTGCCTATAATGGCTAGTATGATAAGGC
>CANXYI010565387.1:0-15520 GCA_948208565.1 Hura crepitans
TTCTAGACCTTTAAAAATCATGATTTTAGTGCAAAAAAATCCTCAGTAATGCTAGTAAAAGCCTAGTAAAATTTCAATCCAAAATTCTAATGGCAATTAGGGTTACTATTTTCCCATATAATCTAAAAATTTTGAATAAAATCAAATGACCTTAAAATATTAAAACTCCTTCACCAATAGACTAATTGGAATTTTTGAGCTTTAGGGTATGGTATTTTCATGTCAATCCAGGCACATCCCAAAGTTGTCTTGGCACAAACTTATTTAAAGTCATAATTCACTTGTTCTTGGTCTAAAATGATTTGAGCTTTAGGGTATGGTGTTCCTTATTGGTTTTGTGAAAAGTTTTAATAAATTTGTTTTCATCATTTTATAGCCCATCAAAGTTTATGACTAGTGCTCCCCTTTCTGACTATCATAGTGGGCCCTAGCTCCCCGAGAGTCACTATTTATGCCTTGAAGGTACTATTCATGAAACTTATTAAGAAATTTCATCCTTAAAGTTACATGATGATAATAGCTATGGATATTAAGCCTTTATTTGGTTCTCACTTTTCTAAGTGGCTTCTTCTATTTTATAATGCTTCCATAGCACTATTAACATTGTTATGGCTTTATTCCTTAGCTATTTGATCTCTCTTGCTAGGATTTGCATTGGTTCCTTTTCATAAGTCAAATCAGGTTGCACTTGGATTTCCTTTAGAATTATGACATTGGAAGGATCTTATCGATATCACCTCAGCATTAAGACATGGAATACATTATGGATCTACTATAATTCTAGTGGCAAAGCTAACTTTATGCTTCTAGTCTCACATGTTCCACAACCTCATATAGACTAATGAATTTGGGACTTAATTTTCCTTTCTTGTCAAATCTGAGTATCTTTTTCCAAGGTGATAGTTTTAGGAATACTTTTTCACTAACTTTATTTTTAATGTCTCTTCATTTTAAGTCAGCATATGACTTCTAACAATCTGTGGCTACCTTTAATCTATCTCTTATGATTCTGACCTTTTTTTCAATATCTTAGATCAAATCAAGTCACATCAGTCTAATCTCACCTATTTCACTCTAACAAAGTGGAGTTATACACCTTCTACCATACAATGCTTCATAAGGTGCCATACCAAAACTAGCCTAGTGACTATTATTATAAGCAAATTCAACTAGAGGTAAATACTGATCCTAACTTCCTTTGAATTCACTGACACAACTGTGTAACATATCTTCCAACACTTGTATTACCCATTTTGACTGTCCATCTATCTATGAGTGGAAAGTAATGTTGAAAGTCAAGTGGGTACCTAAAGCTTCTTATAACTTCTTCTAAAATCTTGAAGTAAAATATGGGTCTTGATTAGATATTATAGTCACTAGAATTCCATGTAATCTCACAATCTCATCAATATATAATCATGCTAGCTTATCTAGGGAGTAATCCATTCTAACTGGTATAAAGTGAGTTGTCTTAGTCAGTTTATCCATAATCACCCAAATTACATCACAATTATTCCTTGTCATTGACAAGCCTATCACAAAATCCATAGTGACTTTCTCCCATTTCCACTCTGGGATTGCTATTGGATGTAACAATCCAAAAGGAACCTAATGCTCAGCTTTTACTTACTGACATGTCTGACATTGAGGTTTGTAGTCTACCACATCTTATTTCATCTATAGCCACTAATAATGAGACTTCAAATCAAGGTACATCTTTGTACTTCCTAATTGCATAACATATGGAGCATCGTGTGCTTCTTTTAGGATTTGTGTCTTTAATTCATCCACTTCAAGTACACACAACCTATTATAGTGATAGAAGACATCCATCTTTTCTAACCTCATAGTCAGTGGTCTTTCCCTCTTTGACCTTACTTATTATCTATATTAATTGTACATCTCACATCTGTGCTTTTTTCACTTGTTGCTTGAAGCTAGGTTTCACTTGTAACTCTACTAAGATTGCATTATTTTTAGTGTACTGCATCCGGGCATTCGTAGCTCTTATAGCAACCATGAACTTCCAACTCAAAGCATTAACTACCATATTAACCTTTCTTTGATTGTAGTCAATCAGACAATCATAATCTTTATTAATTCCATCTGGTGTCATTGTCTCAAGTTCACTTGTTTCTATGTAGAAAGGTATTTCATGCTTTTATGATCCATTTAGATGTAACACATTTTGCCATATAAGTAATGCCTCCATAATTTTAATACAAATACAATCATAGCTAGTTCTAGGTCACGTGTGGGGTAATTCCTCTCATGTGGCTTTAACTACCTTAAAGCATAAGAAATCACCTTACCCTCTTCTATTAATAAACAACCAAGTCTATTATAGGGTGTATCATTGTAAATCAAAAAGTCTTTCCTTTATTCTAGTTGCGTGAGAATAGGTGCTTTTATTAACATTGCCTTTTTCTTATCAAAGCTTGCTTGACACTTGTCATCTCATATGAATTTCACATCCTTCCATAGCAGCCTAGTCAATGGAGCTACAATCATAGAGAATCCTTTCACAAATCTCTTGTAGTACCCTACTAGTCTTAGGAATCTTTCAATCTATATCACATTCCTAGAAGGATAACATTCTAACACTGCTTTAACTTTACTTAGATCCACTCTGATGCCTTCTGCTGATGCAATGTGACCTAAAAAGGCTACTTCCCATAGCTAAAACTGAAACTCACTTAGCTTTGCATATAAGTATTTCTCTTAGAGTCTGTAATACCATTCTTAATGCTAATCATATTCATCTTTACTCTTGGAGTACACCAAAATGTTTTCAATGAAAACTACAACAAGTTAGTCTAGATAAAGTTTAAATATCATGCTCATCAGGTCCATAAAAGCTATTGGGGAATTTGTTAGCCTAAATGCAATCACTAAGAACTCATGATGCCTATATATAGTTTTGAAAGTAGTTTTCAAAATATCAACTTTTTTAATTTGCAACTAATGACACCCCAATCTCAAATCTATCTTGGAAAATACACAGGCACCCACTAAGCTAGTCAAAGATATCATCAATTCTTTGCAACAAATATTTGTTCTTAATTTTTATCATATTTAGCTGTCTGTAGTTAATACACAATCGAAGTAACCCATCTTTCTTCTTTACAAATAGCACGGGTGTTCTTCAAGGTGGAGTGCTCAGCTTAATAAAGCTTTTTTCTAACATTTCCTACATCTAGATCTTTATCTCCTTTAATTTTTTAGGTGCCATCTGGTATAGGGTAATACACATATGGGTGGTACCCCAATACACCTCAATCTTAAAGCCTAACTCTCTCTGTGGTGATAATCCTAGTAACTCATCTAGTAACACATTGGGGAACTTTGACACTATAAGTATCTGGTCAATACTTGGTGGTGTATTATTGGTGTCAACCATGTGAGCTAGGTATACCTTACATCCCTTTTGGAGGATTCACCTAGCTATCACAACTGAAATAATGTTAGGCAAGGCATTTCTCTTACCAATTACTATCACCTTATGACCTTCAGTTGTCCTAAGAGTAAGCCTCTTCTACTTGAAGTCAACCATTATCTTATGTTTAGATAGCTAATCCATACCCAAAATTACATCAAACTCTTTAAAAGGAAGTTTAATAAGGTCAGCTAGAAATACTTAATCTTGAATCATCAAAAGACAATGTCTATATACTCGATTCGCTATCACACTCTACCTAATAAGGCTACTACTAGGATGTCTATATCTATAGGTTTAGACTCCAGACCCCTATCTTATCCTTGTGTAGTGCAAATGTAAGAATGTGTCGATCCTGGGTATATCAAAGCCAAAAGAGGTACATCAAATAAAAGGAAAATACTAGCAATCACATTAGGTGCCTTTGCCTTATCATTAGAACAAATAGCATACTGGCAAACTAGAGCTTACATCTCTGATCTAGCCCTCTAACTAGTACTCAACTTATCATTTTTATTCTCCCTCTATCCTAAACTGGGTAGTGGTGAAAAAGCTTGCATTTAAGTAACATTAGCCTGCTTCTATAGGTAATCCCTTTAAAAATGATCCTTGGCTCTACAAATAAAACATTCTCCCCACTTAAACTGCTAACACTATCCCTAATGCTTCCTATTGCACATTGCACACATCAGGGGTGCACTCTTTGCTATATATATGTGGGCATCAAAGGCCTATTATAGAGATTAAGGCCTGAATGAGGAAGACTGACCTGACCTCTATGCCTATCCTAACCTCTGGGACTACTGTGTAGCCTAGGACTCCTTCTACTTCTTACATGCCCCCAGTGTTAAATTGGTCTAGCCAGCTATGAATGTCCTATTCTTATGGAAAAAGGTCTTTTCTATGGCATAGGTAGCTAGTACAAGTGTTGAAAACTCTCAAATTTAAATGGTAGCAATATGTATCAGCAACTTTACATTAATGCCCTTCTCAAACCTCTTACATCTCTCCTCCTCTATAGGTATAAACTCCTCAACATACTTGCTCAACTGAGCAAAGTCCTTCTTATAGTCTAATACTAATCTTCTTCCTTGTTTTAGGTTTAAAAATTCATGCTTCTTCTTATCTTTGTAAGATTTATGAATGTATCTCTTCTAGAATTCTTGAGGAAAGAACTCCCATGTCATATTAGCTATAGATTTTTATCTCTTTATGGCATCCCACCAATGGAAAACCCTTTCTTAGAGGAGTGAGGTGGCACATATTAAGCTCTTCTTAGCTGTACACTCAAGCTACTTCAGTATCTTGACAGTTCATTTTAGCTAATATTCAACCCTTATAGCATCATCCTCCTTTGAACCTAAAAAGTCTAGAGTCCCCATCTTCTTTACTCTCTCTAGATAAATCTTCTGCAAGGCAGCTAGGGGTGGTAGAGGTGATGCTAGAACTAGTGGTGCAGTAGTGGATGTATCCCTTAATAACTCTACTATCCACTGTAAAAGTGCTAGGGAAGCCTATGCCTATAATTGTGGCTATCTGTGGCTAGTGTGCTACATCACTCAACATTGGTGTGGCTGTACTAGCTTTCAGTATATGTATAGTGGTAGGAGCATGACTGGCCACCTCTTCCCCTCGATCTAGTGGGGTTGGTTCACTCATCATGTAAAACTATAAGAAAGCAAACAATCAATCTCACATAATGTAGCTTTATGGGCTATAGAACCTAAGACCTTGGCACTTATGCATACTAGGCCTAGAAATGCCCAAACCTACTTTAATGCCACCTTATGTAACACCCCTTGCTGGATTACCAAAGGAACCTAACCGAATATGCTAATTCTCGAAGGTCACCCATTTTAATTCTATCCTAAGTGCTATTCATTTAACACTTATGGTTTTTTCTAGCCTGAGGGTTCTTTATCATTATTATTGTATTCTGATATCTTACTATTCTTATACTACCTATGAATGATTATTAAAACCATTTAATTAGATAGAAATGCACTTTTTAAAAATTTAGGCAGCATAACGACTACTTAGTTAGAAAACTAAAAATCTTAAAGCTGTAAAATTAGACTTCTATAACCACCATAATCAACTTCTCCTCTCATGGACCCATCTGGTCCTCCAATAACTCAGTCAATCTTAGCAACATAATACAAGTATCAGACCCACATCATTCAACAAGCAATCATACAGGCATGCATTTATATAGACAGTCATATAGTAGTTCAAAATTTCACAATTTACAAACAATTATGTGTATATTCTAAGAGTATGTCTTAATATAACATTATCCCAGGCCCTATACCATCTATACATGAGTGCTCTAGTTTTACACATATGCAAGTAAACAAAAGCATACCTCGAGATGGCCGGTCTACTACACTGTGCACACTAAGGCTGAATAGCTATTATCTATTTACAACTTACACATCAGAACACTGATACGCTGAGTATAAACTTAATTGTTAATTTAATGTAATAAATGTATGTCACATATATAATCATGCAATATTCACATGCTAGGTTAGTCATATGTACATGCAGTTCCAATTACATGCAATCTTATTATGCTTTAGTCTATCTTATTACTTCATAAACTGTGTCTCTCATAATTCAAATAATTTTGCCAGGTTATCTTCATTACATGTAAGTAGGTCAAATATGTCATAATTCATTTTAGTCATTATTATTATTGTAGTTACTTTCATCATTCTATTTTAGGCCTATACTAGAAAGACTACTATTAAAGGCATCGGATAGCGGGATTTAAAATGTGCAGTGGCTCATATTTTGGACTTTAGTAACTACACCTACCTACATCCATCCGATAGTAGGGATTAGCCCCGTGGGATCTTCCAATATCGGACTGGCGGATGGGAAGGATCAATCTTAATAGCCTTCCTAACATTTGTAGGGATAACAGGGATCAGCCCCATAGGACCTCCTAATATCCTAATCACTATATCATCTTAGATGGATAATAGGGATCAACCCTGTGGGACCTCTTAATATCGACAAGGATAATGGGTTGCAGGGATTAACTCATGTGGACCTCCCAATACTTAGGTGTGCAGGGTTCATCACAAAACCTCGACAGCTACACTCACCATCTCAATCATAGAGGCAATGGCCTTAGAGGACTAAAACCCCTAGTAGCTGCAAACTCCCTAGTTGATTGGTCAACCCATCTAGTGGGTGTCAAACTGATTTGGGCTAAGTTCTATTACTAATTTATTGACATATTTTTAAACTATAACTCTTTACTTGCAAGGTAATCATAAATTTCTCATCACATACACACTTGCACACAATCATTTTTCTCCCAATTATGGGTTATTTTACAGGCCAAGTCACTATTCATTTGATCACTTCCATAATCTCCATTTCCATATTATCACTGTCAGTCCATTCTTTTCAATACATCAAGATTTTGGCATAAACATTATCATGATTTTGTTATTTTCAGTTTACTATTATTATCACATTTATTTGCATTCTCACCTCTAATATATGCATGTACATTTAGCAATGTTATGCCATATTCTCATGCCAGCAATGATCCCTTTTTACCCATATTATACCTTTATCACACATTACCATATTTTAATCTTTGCAATACACATTTACTACACATTATTTTCTTTCATTAATTTCATGTCATAATTATATTCTAGGTAAATTTCTAGCCTATTAACACCTCTTACACATGCCATGCACATATGCACATTACATGGCAATCACACACACCGTTCGACAACTTCAAGGACACACACATGCATATGCATGTCTTCCACACAAATCATGACATAGGCTTAATTTCATCATGCTAACATAGTCACATAACCAATTTACATCAAACATGCATACATCCAAAATCTAGATTTTTTATACACACTCAGATGCATAAATACATGCACACACATCAATTACATTAAATCCACATACCTAAGGTGTGAGAATACCTTTATTCACCACTTTACTCTTTCAAATGGCCTTCTCTCACCACTTCCTTTCCACCTAAAATATAGACACATAAAGCTTAGAAAAATTCCTAAAAATTTTACATAACTCCAAATCAAAATCTATCTTCATGGTTATTCTTAGAATACTTAATACTACCTAAAACAAAAATAAAAAGTGAGATAAAAACATTTACACAAGAAATTGGCACTACTCACCCCTTTCTAAAATCTCACTTTTTAGTCTCTCTTTGTTGACTCTATCACTTGGATAGGCTTTAGAAGGTTATAGAGGTTAAGAACTACATAAAAATTGATGGGTTTAGATGTGTGTGGATAAAAAAAATAAAGAATAATAGAGAAGAGTGGCTATGGAAAATGGTATCT
Source organism: Hura crepitans (assembly GCA_948208565.1). Lineage (NCBI taxonomy): Eukaryota > Viridiplantae > Streptophyta > Magnoliopsida > Malpighiales > Euphorbiaceae > Hura > Hura crepitans. The sequence continues at coordinate 7,789 of CANXYI010565387.1, forward strand.
GCCTTATGGGTGAAAGGGAGTAGATGACCTTTTTTACAAATATGCCACCCTTAGATGTGCAAAAGGATTTTATATTAAGAGGTTGGATGGCTTAGATTGCACCATGTGTTGATCTAATGACCCATTTTAATATAATTTTCTTTTAAACTTCAAAAATTCAAAATAATATTTATAAACCTCTAAAAATCATTATTTTATTACCAAAAATCCTCGATAATACCCATTAAAGGCCTCGTAAAATTTCATGGAAAGACTCTAATGGCAACTAGGGTTACTATTCACTTACATAATCTAAAAATTTTGAATAAATATCAAATGACCTGAAAATATTAAAATTCCTTCAACAATAGACTCGTTAGAAATTTTGAGCTTAAGGTACAGTATTTTTTGGTCAATCCAGGCATATCTTAGAGCTGCCTTAGCTAAAACTCATTTAAGGTCACTATTCACTAATTCTTAGTCCAAAATAATTTATTGGTTATGCTAAAAGTTTTAATTAATTCATTTTCATAATTTTCTTACCCATTAAAGTTTTACGAGTAGTACTCCCTTTTTTACCTATCACAGTGGGCCTCAGCTCCATGGGAGTCAATATTCATGCCTTAGAGGTACTGTTCATGAAACTGAGAATTACGAGTATTACAAATTACTTTTAAGATATCATATGTTCACTTCACACATACACCTTATACTTCGACTTTGAAGACTTCTACTATGCACTATTCTTTTCTAAGCTAATTCTTATTCCAAATATGCATTAGGCATTTAAGTAAGATTTTTCATATTGATAAATAATAGGTTTATGCAATTTTGCACATTTCATTTTCTTTTAATTAATATTATGTACTAAATTTACTCATAATGCATACATATGAATGACATAGCTAAAGTAATATCATCCCTACTCCTACATTCAAATCACATGTAAATAGTCTATAATTTATTAAATATACACATTTATCTATTTATTTTGAAAAACACACTCATATTACTTAATTAAAGCCACACATGCATATATGTGTATTGTATTATAACATATAGCCACGCTCATTATCACACACATATTTTCTTCATTTCAATCTTATTCCCTAAATACAGAATATTCATGTTAACTATTAACTTTAGCTAGCATACATAAGCCTAATAAGATATATACATCTCTTTGAGCTTCTTAGGAAGTTTTAACTACCATAATGTCTTCTCTTGAGTACCTCTTAATTTATTATTCATTTAGTCAGTATGTGATTATTTTCTTATTAAATTTTACACTTTAACTTCTCTTTTTAAACTCATATTTACTTGTCCAACCGATTATTCATGTATTTAACCTTACACTCAAATTATTTAATTTAAGGTACTAATTAGAATTCTTTGTATATATTTGTAAATTTCCTTAGTTTAATCGCTATAGACATACTAACCATTTAATTTAAAGACTAATCATATGTAGGCATAAATCTTAGCATTTTATTTCCTACTTAATAGAGCATATACTTTTACTTCTAGATAAGAATTTCATCATAAATACATCACAACTACTCAACACACATCATTAAAATCATAATATTTAACTTGCTCAAGATCAGGCCTTAACATTCATCACTTACATGAGTCAGTCACCATGTAGCTTTTCCTAGCTCACTATACATCAAATCTATGTATAACTATTTAACCAACATTAATACATATTCACTCTCCAATTTTTTTAATATCTTTACATATCTAACACTTATTTAAGTACATAACATTACACAAATTTTATTGTCTTAGTAATTTTCAGTAAAACTTTTTAGATTTATTAATGAAATTCTTTAAACTATGAAACACAATTAATCCCTTTATTTAATTAAATTGCCATATTCTTATCCATGTCAATCCAATCCATTTGGACTAAGGTACTTATAAACTTCTTATTGATTTTTAGCTTTAATTCTTCTACAACTAATTTTATTTTCAGTTATTCAACATGATTATAACAATTATTATAACTCATACATATATTACAAGCACGATTACTATAAATAGGCCTACATATGCTCACTTTAAGTATGGAAATCCCATATGCAATGTATATTCCTTTGAATACACCTACTTAATGCCAATTTACCTTCTAAAAACTTGTCTTTACTCTTTTTCATGTTTTCCTTTAGCTAATCCTTTTTTCCTCTCCTTGTTAAAAGCATTTTCTACCTTCTTTTTCCTATCCTCTATCTGCTGTGATTCTTCAGTTTTTATAGTAGCAATCCACTCAACATTTTTTTAATTTTTGCCATTGATGTTGGCTTAATCAAGTCATCCTTCTCCTTACTTTAAGTCTACTATAACACTATTAGCCTTAACTTTCCTTTGTTGTCTAATTAGTTATGGGTACTACTATTTTCATTGAAAATTCTATATTTGATCTCCCCTGTGATAGTAAAAATCTTTAGCTTTTACTCTTGGCCAATGTTCCTTAATACAAAATTCTATTGTCTTTTTTTATGCACTATGATGCTTATCGCTCACCCTCAAGAACTGTAATAGTTGCTATTGCCATATCATACTCTTTTCATTATTATTAGTCAACCATCACTAAATCTATAGCTACTTCTGCTGCCACTACTTAATCCTTTCTTATTCTCTTCACTGCAAAATTAATTTTTTTAAGGGATTAGTTTCTTATTTCCACGTATAAAACAACTTTAATTCATATGTCTAGCCTCAAGTCATTTGCTGGATCACCCACTGCTACTGCAATAAGTCAGTAGCATTATTATACTACTATACCATCATAAGTAATTCAGTGCTTTTAACTATTCTTCCATTTCTTTTGATTTATTCATCTATGTCTAATTCTATAGCAATCTGAAGTCCCTAACTTTAGTACCTTTATCTATTGTGACCATAACTACAATAACAATCGTTGTGTTTTACTACTATTGCAATTTTGACATCACTCTCTTTCCTTTTTACTAGCCTTCAATCACCTTAATTTTTACTATAGATTTTCTTTTTGCAGCAACAACAACAATTCCTATAGTTTTCTTACATTCATTAGCCCTTTAATTCTAATCTCCTCTTTTTTCCATCAAATTCCATGCTTAAAATATCATCATTTATTATTTTTATCCATTCTTAAACTCAAATAATCTAATTCAATTAAAGCAATAGGGAATGAGAACATGTGAGGCTTGTTAAGTAAGGAGAGATGAATGATAGAAGAATAGTTCAATGTAAATAATTGATAAGAATAAATAAAAAAAATAAAATGTTATTGGTTTTCCTAATCATACATAGGGGAAAAAATAAAATTTTGAGAGAAAGCAACAAAGATAATGGACCTGAATAATTTAAAATTCATCTTAAACATTTAATCTAGCAATATTTCATGCTTTACCATAAAAGAATGGCAGCAGATTCCTTCCATAAGCTCATCTCATCATGTCATTGAAAACCATAGTGATCCTTTTTAAGGAACACCTCCAAGGTAATCCATACAAGAAGGTTTCAAAAGAGATCAACCTATAATTCTAGATTCTAGTAGGAATTACAAGTGGATGAAGGAAGAAGAAGAAAACGTGTTTAATTATTGTATGCAAAAATTTCTATAGCAAAATGTCTCCTTATGATGGTTGCTGTGATAAGGTTTTTTTATATCATAAATAAACTCTATTTAGGTCAGATTTTAACACTTAAAATTTGGCCTAAGTTAGACTCTAATGGACCTATCAATTGGGCCATTTTCTATCATATCCACATAAGCCTTTTAATGGGCTTATGTGCAATCTACTTTAGCCCTACTTTCATTAATCCTATGTGGCACTCTTAGGCCCTATTTTGGATTAATAATTAATCTAATTTTAGGCTTTTCAAACCTTTTAAAAGACCATAAAAAATCAAATGCAAGAATAATTAAAAGGTTGGACACAACAAGGCCTAAGTCCAAAAACCCTGATTTTCCAAAAATCCTCTTGTAATTCCTACTAGTATATGGAATTCCAGAAACTTGAACCAATCAAGAAGCATAACATGTGCTGATATTTCTACATTAATAATGTCACATCTTGTTAATACTATGATCAGGAATATTTAGGTATATCACATTAGCATGCTAAAAGAATCGTACATTATGAACAATTCATGATTTCCTCTATGACACCAATTACTCAGTTTAGACATCAGCCGATCACTGAGCCCAACTCATCTACTTATTTATTGTTATAACTCATTCTTATAAAAAATCATTGTATTCAAAATTATGATTTTTCAAAAACCTTTTTAAATAGTATTACTTATTAAAATTTGGGAATCCTTCTGCTAAAAATTTTGCAGAATAACGGCTCTTCCAGGCACTATCCCAAATTTTAATCAGTAACATGCAAAAGAAAAGACACTTCCATCAACTCAAAGTGATCCTTTGATCACTCTGATATCACACAACATAGTATATGATATCTCAACCTCAAGAAGAGATATCATACAACACAAATGCAAAAATCACAGTTTATTGTAGCATATAAACATTAAAATCTAGAAGGAACATCTTAAATTACAATTGTTACAAAATAATTACATGTTAGATCCATCCCTTTTACATATACATTTGTGTGCACCTATACATCACATCTATTATAGAAATAAAAACTTTATGAAAATAAAGCCTTCTTTTTGATGTCTTGATGTCCCAAGGCTTCTAGTATCAAAATGTTCTTATACCTATTGTCATAAATGAATAACATGCTAAGCAACTTGCTTAGGGATGTAATCAAAATAATTTGCACATCATTTTTAACATACCATAATTACATGCTAATCATTATCATGCATAACTATCGAACATATATCATAATATACATTCAAATGATGATATGCCATAATTAAGATTTATTTGACATAAACCATACACAAGCAACTTGATATCATACATGCATAGCAAAACAACTTATAAAACATCAATTCATTGATTTACACCATTTCATATTACACAATATACTATTAGTAATTTTAAAACCATAACATGCATAATATGTTATTCACCATTTTCTTTATTTTCTTTACTTATGCCTATAGGAATATTCACAAACCTATGGATAATGGGATCGTAAAATATGTAATGGCCTATATTTTGGACCTAATAACTTCTGCACTAGTATAGTACAGTGTCAAATGCGACTTATGCAGCTGCACCAGCATGTGTTATAATGTCCCTCATAGGACATTTACCAATAACTGCATCTATTAGATCTAAAGATTAAAACACATATGTTTGTAAGAAGACTACAAGTATACTGTTGGACCAAATTTAAGCACCAAAGTGCTCTAGCAGCTACTACATCTCTTAGTTAACCTATCCATTCCATATGTTGTAGTATCTCATAAGGAAAATTTTGTTTTATTTAATTTCACCTCATTAAATAAGCTAACATAGCTTTTAACATACATATTTAGCCATTGAATGATTGAAACTACTGAACTATATTAAAATAGCATTTTGAGCCTTTATGCTTAATTTCCAAGCCATTATGCCATATTCATAATAATCATGCTTTTCCATCTCATATATGGATTTTTAGCATTTTTTCATCATAACCACATTCAAATAAGGTCATTAAATCCATTTGGCTTATTTTATGCCTTTATTGTTATTATTTCTCAAAATATGACATAATATGCTCTTAAGAGCTCTTTTAGGTAATTTTTTGGTTTAAGACACTTTTAAGTCCTAAACTTCATTTCTTTCATGTCTTACATCATATTCATATTCAAACAGATAAAATAAAGCATACATACACCAAAATCTTTCATAATTCATAAAACATTATGTATATAACCTATTATAGGCCATTTGGCCATACATGGCTATTTAGGCCTTTTTAGATTTTCCCGTAACTCACTCTCAATAAACCTTGCATATGGCATTCATCACATTACATTGTTATGTACACATGAAAAAAATATTCATGATATTTCATTTCCACTCATTATTTCAACTAATTAAATGACATTCTTTAATTATGCTCATGTAACTTCATTTAGCCCTAGTTAAGAATGAAAGAAAGTAACTCATGCTATGGCATTACACCCTTTGGCCCACCTTTATAAAATGGCTATATAATGCACATGTGACACATACATCATGCCACCATGATTATTATACCAAATGTCACATGACTAACTCACATAATGAATGAAACGCCATTTTTCACATAATATGTACTTACACCCATCAAAATGCACATTTATCACATTGTACATCTCTAATCCATTCTCTCACATTTATTCACTTATATAAGTGTTAAATATGAGGACTAAACATAATTTATGCTCATTAAATCCTAATTGCTAAATTTAGCCACTGATGCCTCATTATGCCATATATTAGGCTCTCAATAACATATTAATCACATTTGACACTTTCACTTGATTTCAATGCATTCCAATCATTTAAATCATCTTATTACAATTATTACATGCCATAGGACACAAATAATATAGTTTATTAATAGTCATACTCTCATTTAGGCATTTAATGCATTTTAAGCGTATTACGGAAATTTAAGGATTTTAAATGAAAATGGCCATATTATTTTGATTACAGATATTGAGATAATCATGGAGGTTCCTAGAGATTCATCTATGCTGAGGCTTTGCCTTTATCATGGTTCATTTTAGATTGTCCTAACATAAATTGAACAAAAGTTCAAAAATCCACAATAAATCAGCCATAGCTTTAAAAATTAATCTAAGGCCATTTATCAACTCTTAGTCACGCTAGTATCTAGGAAAACTAATGAAAGTTAGAAAATATTAACCTAATATTTCATGGTTACTGTTCACGGGGTTGTAAAAGTGTGAAAACCAAATGAACGTTTTTGAAATTTTTGCTTTCTAGATGACTTTTAAGGCATGAAGGCTCTATGATCCAATTTTAATGTGGTTATTTTGATTCTAAAGGAAAGAAGAAAGAAAGAAAATAGAGAGGAAGAGTGTTGGATGCAATTTTTGGAGAGGGAGAAGAATAGTGATTTGACTATTTGGGTTAAAATCATTTGTTATACCTTCTCTCAAAAATACACTATTTAGCAATTTCCCTCAATTTTTCTTATCTTCTCGAGCAAATTAAATTGCAATATTTATGTCAATAATTCACTTTAATTATCCCATAAAAGCCTTTCAAAATTGGTGCTTAAAAACATTGAAAAACAAATTAATTTCATTTTATATGTCACCCAATTTCTTGAGAAATTACTTCTCTATATTGAAAATTTTTGATTTTAGTGCCATTAGACTTGAGATTTTTAAGTGTTAGGTTGTATAAATTTTGTAATTTTTTTAGCAACTTTGAAATTAATTTACAGTTTAGCTTTGCCTTGGTCATTATTCCTAAGACACTGCCTTAAAAACATTCTTAGCATTTTTAACCACTCTACTAATCGCAAAATGATTTTGAACTTTACCCAAAATTATTTTATGATTAATATTTTCATCCAATGTCTTTAGTGTATCCCGAGTCTTGGAAACACTATTTATCTCGAGAATTACTATTCATAATTATCGAGATTTTTAAGGCATTACATTTCTTCTTCTCTTAAAGAAATGTCACCCTCAACATTAGAATATTACCTAGTTCAAATAATTGTGTATATTGCTCCTTCATTTGAGTTACCATCTCCTAGGTTGCTTCCTCCATTCCATGGTGTTTTTAGGGAACCTTCATTGAGGGTGCTATCTTATTCCATATTTTTATCTCCAC
>CANXYI010565500.1:0-10201 GCA_948208565.1 Hura crepitans
TGTTCCCTAACTAGCATTGGGTTGATTCCCTCTACCTTGTCTCTATCCTCTATTCAAAGATGCTACTATAGATGCCTAAATACAAGCACCCTCCATCTGTCTCTAGGGACACTCTCCTTAGTAATAATCCTTAGCACCATAAGTAAAACACTCTCCCCTTTTGGTCTACCAACACTGACCCTATTGTCTTTACTTGCAAAGGCCACAGGTTGAGGGTATATTTCTAGTAGTTGCTAGCACTGGAGCACTAGAGGCTTGTGAGGGTGGTCAAAACCTAACTGCAAAAGCCTGCCCAGACTTGTGAGATTGAGTCTACCTCTATGCCTAGTGCCCTAACTAAGACTGAGACTATGCTTCTCTTCATCTCTTACTATAACCTAGCATTGAACTAGACTGTCCAGTTGTGAACTATCTTTTCCTCTAAGAAATCCCTATTTTCCTACACCATTTCTTCCATGTCATATGCCAATGCTACTAATATTGCAAAATCAATAACCTTCAAGTAAGTTATTTGCATTCTCAATTCCATATTCAACCTTTTTAAAAACCTTTTACATTTCTCCTCTTCATTAGGGATGAATTCCTTAGCATACCTTGTCAGTCTAGTGAAATCCTTTTCATACTTCGATATTGTTCACTTACCCTGTTTCAAATCTAGAAACTTCTACCTCTTCTTATCTTTGTATGATTCTGAAATATATCTCCTTATGAACTCTATTAAGAAAAACTCCTAAGTGAGATATGCTACTGCCTTCTTCTTCTTAATAGTATCCCACAAATGAAATGCCTCTTTTTGAAGAAGAGAAGTATACACTTCAAGCCCTTTTCTTCTGTACACTCCAGCTATTCCAGGATTCTAAAGGTTCTTTCTAACTAGTACTCTACTCGAGCTACTTCATCCTCCTTTGTACCCAAAAAGCCTGTAGCTCATATCTTTTTAAGCCTCTCTAAAGGGGATTTCTATGTAGGAACTAGTGGTGGTAGAGGTATTAGAGCTAGAGGAAGAGGTAGAATAGTAGTTATAGTGTGCCTGAGCAGATCCATTATCTATTGTAATAGCACCAGGGATGTTTATGTTTGTGGCTGTGCTTATAGCAATTGTTGCTATGTAGCATGACTAGGTTCTAGTATGGCTACATAGGCAGTTATGCCCTAAACTATTATAAAAGATAACTAGCCACTTCCTCTCCCCGTTCTTCTAGTATATGATCATTCATCTTGATTAACTATAAAAGAAATATGACCTATCAGCCTCTTTGTAGTGTAGCAGTTCAAAAAAATAATCTTAGACATTGGCACTCATGTAAAATACCTAGGAACATATAACTTAGGCACTGATTCCACCCAATGTGACACCTCCTACCTAATTCCCAAAGGAACTCAAAAGGTGATGCACTTCCCGTTAGGCCACCCATCCTGAAATTGCTTTAGATATGTACTCCGTAACATTGACAGATTATTTTATTATTTGATTTGATATAGCTTAACGTCTCTATCTATCCCTTATCTATTCTTATATAAAGTATAATAGACCCAAAAAATAATTTAATAGACCCCCTGCATGTTTACAAAAAATTGGGCAGCATAACAACTACTCGGGTGACATCCTAAATATTTTTCACTTGTATAAACACTTCTAATATCATTATTATCAATCTATCTCCTTTTGAACCCTTCTGGTCCACTCAGTAACATCATCACATATCAACATACACCCACTTATTACATAGGGCCTTAGGCCTAAAATCATCAGAAAACCACATAAATAAACCATTTGGATAAATGACCTATTTATATATAGAAACTAGCAACTTCTAAGCATATTGAACTCATAACCTACAATATTAACATGAGTGCCTACTAAACATAAAAAAACACATCTATAAACCTTTCACTATTTGTGTTGCTACACTCCATGATCCCCGAGGCTGGACTATTTACCTCTATAACCTACACACCAAAACACTAGTATGATGATTATAAAACTTAGTGTTAAATTTAATGTATTAAAAACATGTCACATATAGGCACTCAGATGTAGCAATAGGCTATAAGTCTATAAAATGCAATATAGGAAATAAATTCATGCAAGTATCATTAATTCCAGTACTTAGACTCCCAATTCATTTAATTACAACTATGCCACTATGGTATTTTTAGTCAATTTAATCATTCTGTGATTTAACATCAAATCTGGTATGTACATTACTTTAATTTAATTTAATAGGGCTGACAAGATAGATTATACTTAAAGACACTAGACCAAGAGGGAAATGGAAGTTGTGCAATGTTCCACATTCTAGACTATGACTACTGCACCTGCCCAATCTAATAGTCGGGATCAGTTCACTTGAACCTCCCAATACTAGACAGTGGATAGCAGGGATCAGTCTATAGACCTCCCAATATCCCAAACAAATCAATAACAAGTCACTCTATGGATAATAGGGATCAGTTCGTAGACCTTCCAATATCCAAATCAATAGCAAATAACTCTAGTGGATAGTAGGGATTTATTTGTAAACCTCATAATATCCAATATTATTATAAAACACTTCTAATGGATAGCAAGGATCAATCCGCAGACCTCCTAATGTCTAAAAAATCATCAAATATCTAGCAATTGCTAATCCCTAGTTGACCAGTCAACCCATCCAGTAGGTCTCTAACTAATGGGCTATCTATTTTTATTTGGTGTCCATTTACTTACTGATCATCATTTTATAATATTTATAATCCATTAACAATTAGTTATGAATTTATTTCCACAGTTAAATTTTGACTCGGATAGTTAAGGTTCCATTTTGGTCATACCAGACAATTATAGGTCACTCTTAGACAATAGTTTTAGGTCTCTTCTCTAGGTGTTTATAAGTCTAATTTAAGTTTAATTCATGTCATAAATTTAGGTCCAATTACATGCAATTCAAGAACTATTTATGGGTCACATTCTAAATAGTCAATTTAATAGGACAGTTCTAGGTCACTTTCCCATTTTTGTACACTATTACAGGCCTGTAGCCATTATACACTTGCACCATTCCATGCTAAAACAACTTGTCATTATAAGCCATCTATCATCTGACATTATACATTTTATAATGCCATTCATATTGGCCTAAAATGCCATTCCCATTTCATTATACATATGATACAAATAACAACCAAAGTTTGGGCTATTTTAGGTAACTTTTGCCTATGCTTTAAAGTCCATTTCTAAACCATTTTACACTCTAATTCTTAGTCACATTTTTCGAATCAAGTCTACCATTTTACATGACATATACTTCCATTCATGATTACACATACTTCATGCTAATTTCATGCCATCTATCACATGCTTATGACATTATGCTAGTCATGCACATTGCTTATCATGACATAACATACTTACCATATTTCTCTATGGCACATATACCTCTTAGCGACACATGTTTTATAGCCATATACATGTATTTTTCTATAGGTTATCACATATACATGTCATATAATATCATTATAGCATATATATACCTCATGTCATGCATTCCATGCCATTACACAACCCATACATATCTCGGCCACACATACCATGCCATGACACACATACACATGCCTCAGCCATACACGTCACATATATGTACATGCATTATTTCACCTAATTCACCACATACACATACATTCTTATGACAACACCTAATTTTTATCATGATTCACACATCATATACATAACATACATGCCATAAATCCCACTCACACCTCTCAGCCACATCAAATAAATAACCATTCCCATATTTTATCATAAATTCTAATCCACACATACTATCTACATGCCAACCAAGATAGTTCCCATCAAATACACCATTCATACATACATTATTCATGATTCACATGCTAAAGTTCTCCATAGAACCTCTCGACCATACAACACTTTATCTATGATCATGTTATTCTCACCATACAGATACACAAACCATTAAATCCCATAACATACACATTATTTATCATCACATATAGTATATTTACATGCCATACCACATCACACACCCTTTCGGCCAAAGAGAAGCCATGCCCTTTCATGCACTTCTTCAATCAGACCATTTGACAAATCATTCATTTATCATGGAATTGACATCAAAGTAGGCTTAATTCACTATTACACACACACACTAACCACTAAAACAACCACACAACAATTCCACATAATTTACACTTGAAATAATCATGGCACACCTCAAATACATTAAATTCACATACCTTGTTGCCTTTAAAGCTTTTTTTAAACCTTGACACTCTTAATTCCCTTGTTGACCATCATTTTCCCTTAAACCTACATACATAAGTACATGGCTTAGAAAATTCACCAAAAATTCCCCAAGCCTCCAATTGAGATTCTATGAACATAAGAGGTCTTAGGATGATAGAATCCCCTAGGAAATAAAATAAAAAGGGAAGAAAACCACTTACACACAAACTTGAATTTTTAGCCTTTTTTTGTGTACACTTAGTATTCCTTAAATTTGCTTAAACTCTAAGCTTGCTTATAGCCTCCTAAACTTTTAAGAATCAATTCTTAACTCATTAATGGAATTTTTAGTGATTATTTGAGAGTAAATAGAGATTGAATGGACATGAAAATTAGAAAAAGATAGAGAGAGAGGAGGCATTGGGTTGGGGAAAGAAAGAAAGAAGAAAAAAGTGGTGGGTAGAGGGTGGTCCTTGCTAAATGGCTACCTATATGGCACCATGATACTTATATAGTGGGGTTGGGTGGCTCGAGTGGTGACACATGTCACCTAAGCTTCCTAAAAGTGCTCAATTTTGGCTGGAACTTTGAGAAATTTTTAAAATTCACTCAGACCTCTAAAAATCATCGTGTTTATTTTAAAAATCCTTGATTAAGCCTATTTATGGCCTCATAAAATTTCACGGCTAAATTCCATCGCCATGGCAATTAACTAGTTTCCTTAATTTACATGAAAATCCTAAAATTAAGGAAAAAATGTAAACTACCTCAAAATTTCACTTAGGGGAATTTTTTACCTTCAAGGTATTGTGTTTTCAAGTCTATTTGAGCACATCCAAGGTCATTCTAGGCCTAAGTCCATACGAGCCTATGACCCTTTAGATTTTGACCTAAAATAATTTATTGGTTTTGCTAAATCTTTAAATTAAGTCATTTTCATCATTTTTAAGTGGCTTATAGTTTCATGACTAGTACGCCCCTGCCTTGAGCCTCATGAAGGTTACCCAACACTTCGGGCACACTTTTCAAGCCTTAAAGGTATTGTTCATAGAGCCTTAACTTACGAGTATTACACTAATTATGGCATTGGTATATAATTATGTGTGAATGCATGCTTGTTTAAAAGATTGTATGACAGTTTGATTATGTACCATTAAGCAAGTTATGCTTAGTGTGTTAGGTGTTTTACATGTATAGGTTAAAGGCTTCAATTGAGAAAGCATTACTGTGGTGGGAAGTATGCAACTAATCATAGTGCATTTGTTAACCATTCTTCTTGCATATGAACTTTTATTTTAGTTCTTTCATGGATTGTTCTTTTAATAAGGATATTATGTTTTCATGGGATAGTAAAGCCAGTTTAAGGCTAAAGCAAATGATTTATTAAATCCTATTTGTTAATTTCATTGGTTTGTAAAGACTATCAACTTCACAAAATTTTTATTTGATTTTGATTTCTAGATTGAGCATAATGATTTATTTAACAAGTTAAGGGTATTTTTGAGATATAATAGGAAAATGTTACATATATGTATATATATGATTATGATTGTGCATGTGAATTATATAACCATATAGATTTAATGCCTATGGCATATAATGTGGCACTTTTACATCCAGTGTCCATGAATATCAATAGGAGGATATACATTCCTTTAGTATCACATGAAATAATATGCATGCTTCAAATCATATATTATAATTTTTAGGAATCTAATATAGTTATTAACCACTTATTTATCATTATTATTTCTTTGGGCCATTTCTTCCTAGACATGTGTGGGTTGCCTAGATAATAGGACTAATAAAATAATAGAAGCTATAAATGAAATAGCCAAAGTTATGAACAAAATATCTAAAGCTATAAATAAAATAGCCAAAGCTAGGAACAAATTAGCTAAAGCTATAATCCAAAATAGCCAAAGCTATAAAAGTGCATATATACTCCCCTATTTGGCATGCCAAACTATCCTTGAGGCATCTATACATCCTAGGTAGAAATGGGATCATACTTATTTCCAACTTTATTTAGTTACAATCTTGCACATATAATGTTTTACTTGTACATATAACATATGCATGCTTTAGTCATGCCATATAAATGATGAACCATAAAGGATTTCATTAATTTTAAGTACTGGCTTTTGAGTCCCCATAGGTCTGATTATGATAACTAGAGGTATAGCTTAAGTAGGCAAATGCCATTATGGTGGAAGATATTGAAAAAAGCGAAAATTCTCTCTATTAGTTTTGTGTCTTGAATTTTCTAGTGGATCTAAATTTTTACTAGACTTGAAAGTTTACGGTATGACCCCAAATGCATAAAATTATCCCAAGCCTTCTGTAACCAACACTAATTCCAAAAGAGGGTATAAAGGCAAAGCCCCCTTGGTATAGAACTATTGATTTTTATGAGAGCACCATAGTGAGCACACGATGATTTTTTGAAATTGTTAAAATGGAGTTGGAATGGATAGGGAATATTCATATGACTTAGAAATAATCCATTGTGTAGAGAAAACCAAGAAATAGTAAAGAATCTCCCAAACCAATGGAACCACTAGATGATGGTTTTATACTATATGCATGATGCTTTTACATAAGGTAGCTTCATGATACTATCGTTCAACTATGCATACCATTATGTGATTGTGCATACTATCATACAAATATTTTAAAGGTAATAAGAATAGTTATGTGATGCTTTTTTGTAAAGCAATTAGAAAATTTTGAATTCAATTCGAATTTACTTTTAATTCTTAAGAAACTTAGAATCTGACTAGGAATATGTCACACAAGTTTTGATCAGCTTGTACATCAAATTTAGTGTTAAAAAAGGTTCTAAACACTAAGGATTCAAGCATATAAATATCATTCATCTGTCCACCATCAAGAACATAGGTAATACATATAATTCACGTAATACACTCAATAGTCAAGATTGAGAGCTTCTTAAAGAGTTTCTATCAGCTTTTTTGAGAGTTAATATTTTGAAAATCATTAATTTAGATATATTGTGAAGGGTTTAGAATTATCATAAGAGTGTTTTAGCTATTTAAAAGAGTTTTTCCACAAATTTGGTATTCTATCATCACAAATCATTCATTTACTTGAAGCACCATTATTAATAAGTTTTGAGGGCTAGAATATACATTATTTATCATGAAAATCATGTTTTTGTAAGTGTTATATGGTTAGTTGCATTAAAAAAACATGTTTTCTAACAAAATACAATTACATGTTTTGATTTTTCATTATGACTATAACTTTGATTCTTTTTCACATGATTTCTCATAATATTAGTTGCTAACATTGTGTTTTTAAGTTTAAAATCATATTTTCATCATGCTCATAGGTTTAGTAGCAATAAATTCATGTTTTCTTACTTTATATAGCTTTTTATATTATTTATTCATAAAACTCATTTTTAATCTTTGTTCACACAATTTTGTTTGGTTGAAGTTGCTTAAATCATGTTTCCAAGTCATTAACATATTCCCTATCTCACATATGAATAATATCTTAATTATAGGATAATTATATTGCATATTGAAGTAGTTAAATTAATCAAAATTCCATATCATATTTTACTACAAATTTAAATTTATTTTAATACAATTATATCATTTATATATTTGATGTGAATTTAGATCCTAAGAAGTTGCATTATACACTAGAAAGCATGGTTTCACTTGTTAATATAGAGAATGCACAATAATTACTAGACTTAACGATTATTAAGTGTCAACCACGAATCTAGTTCTTTGATAATCAATGGCTTGGTTCCCATCTTGGGTTAAAGCACTTATGCCAAATTCATTAATTCTTAGTTTGAATCGAGTGGTGACTCCTAACAAACCTCTTGTCATAAGTTTTACCCATCTCACACTAATCATATGCTAATGCAATATTACTTTCATATACATATTAATTCTCACAAGCTATGGTTTCATATGCATAATTGCATACACATTTATCATGTTTTTATACGTATAACTTGTTTTGGTACATATGACATACTTAAAATTACATGCAAAAAATTAAAAGCAATCATTTTCACATTTCATCATTAAACGAACATATATATGGCATATTTGAGTATATTTTATTTATACATAAAACTCATTCAAGTACTTGCTCAGTTAAACATTTTAAACATTACTATGAAAATTGGACTTTACTAAAGATCTATAGTTCACATACCTTTGCCTTTTTGCACAAAGCATATGATAAGTGGATACCCTTTAATTTTCATGCAAAATGTATAAATTTTAAGGTATTTCTATCAATTTAGACACAACACACCCAATCATTACATAGACATATATGCGTATAAGTGTTTTGGCCTAACTAACAAATTTACCAAAACTTGAAATAGATATGCAAAACATACTTTGCACATTTTGCATATCTAAAATCAACATACTCATTTTCATGTATCTTTACATTTCAAAATTTATATAGATCAAGAGCTAGGTTGTTACCTTATAAGAGCTCCATTCTATGTATGAGTGCTAAGCATTCGTGAATATAAGGAAAGATCATTTGCTCTTTATATCATAATGTATTTAACCATACATATGTCTTAAGGTTAATTTATACTTTATCTTAAGTCATTTCATCCATAATATTAGTCACACACTTCTAATTTTCCTTCAAGATTTATGTATATAACACCCTCTACCCACTCCTAAAGAAAATGGGTAGAGAGCACTACTTCCCGTGAGGTCACCTATCCTTGGATTTCCCTAAGAGACCTTTCATTTAACACTTAAACAATATTGACCAACTTTGACTTAACCTAATCCTTTAGTGTTTTTACCTAATTTATCTTTAATTACTACCTACTTTAGATTGTTAAAACAATAGATTTTTCCTATTAACCATTCACAAAAAATTGAGTAGCTATCAGCTGAAAAACCCAAAATATCTCTGTAAAAAAAGCACTTCTAGAACAATTTTCAACCTAAACCTCACTCCTGGACCCTTTTGGTCTCCCAGAACATTATCAAGCATCAGCACACAAAATAGAACTTAGGGTCTCAGACCTATAGACACATAGATATAAACATGTATATTATATATATCACAACTAGGCTTATACAAACATATAATGTTACTAACTCAAATTTTATACTTTACATACATTACCCACATTATATCTCCTATACATGAGTGCTTATCTACAACAGACCAAAAGAGAGACAAAAATATACCCAGAGGACTCTAGAGCAGCTACACTAGTGTTGATTAAAGCTAATTGACCCTAAATCTATAGCCTGCGCATCAGAACATGACATGCTGAATATAAACTCAGTAGGGAATAGACAAAATAAAGTATGTCACAGTGCAAGCACATATATGCATTATGCAACACATCGTCCTAGATGCCACTTACCCTATTTAATTATGTCCAATTCTTTTATTAAGTCACAGTTTATATATTTATAGTTCGGGATTAAGTTCATTACATTTCAGGCCTATAATAGATAGATAACACTTTAAAACATCAGATAACGGGAACTATCCTATGAAGTGGCCCACATTTTAGACCTCGATAGCTACACCTACCTCGCCCTATAGCAGGGATCAGTCCATAAACCTCCTAATACTAGATTGGCAGATAGTAGGGATCAGTTCATAGACTCCCAATATCTACAAATGGAATAGTAGAGATCAGCCCTGTGGGACCTTCTAATACCCCGAATCGTATCACTAAACACAATAGGTGGATAGTACGGATCAGCCCTGTGGAACCTCCCAATATCCATAAACATCAAATGGGTAGCAAGGATCAGCCCAAATGGACCTCCCAATACACGAGTGTGCAGGGTTTATCTCAGAACCTCGATGCCTGCACTCGCCACATCCCACAGACAATAGTGGCCCTAGAAGGACCAAACTGCCTAGCAGCTGCTAACTCTTTAGTTAACCAGTCAACCCATCTAGTGGGTGTCTAACTGATAGGCTAAATTA
>CANXYI010565554.1:0-10383 GCA_948208565.1 Hura crepitans
ATTATTATTACGTCAGGGAAGGTGGTCGTAAAGGGGCCTAAAGTAGGCAAATTATTTTTGCTACAATTTACAATTCTTAGAACTTTGTCTTTAGCATATGTTATTGTTGACAATAAAGTTGAAGTCTGGCATAGATGATTGAGTCATCCAAATAATATGGTTTTATCTAATTTAATGAAGCGTGGTTTTCTTGGCAACAAAGATCAACATTCTACTCATACATTACCTTTTGCTTCTTCTACTTGTAAATTAGGAAAAAATAAGACTTTACCTTTTCTTACCCACAGTGGATATGCTAATACATGCTTTGAGATTATTAATAGTGATGTTTGGGGTGTCACTCTTATCATTTCACATGCGCAATATAAGTATTTTGTGACATATATTGATGACTACAGTCATTTCACTTGGATATATTTTTTCCACTCTAAAGCTAAGGTTTTTGTTGTTTTTCAGAAATTTCTAGCTTATATTGAGACACAATTTTCCACTTGTATTAAAATTTTATGGTCTAATAATAGTGGCAAATATACGTCACATGATTTTCATTTTTTTTACAAAACAAAGGTATAGTATCTCAGTGATCATGTCCTTATACCCCTCAACAGAATAGGATGGTTGAATGTAAAAATTGTCACTTGTTGGATATGGTTAGAATGTTACTCTTGGAGTTTTATGTTTAGTCTAAATTTTGGGTCGAAGCTTTATTTACTACAGTTTATTTAATTAATCATTTGCCTTCTCAACAATTGAATTTTGATTCTTTTTGTTATCATCTATTCGGTATGCATCCTGATTATCATAAGCTACATACATTTAGATGTGTTTATTTCATTCATTTACCTTCACATGAGTGTCATAACCTCATGGCTTAATCTGTCAGATGTGCTTTTATGGGTTATAGTAATGCTCACAAAGGGTTTTTATGTTATGATGCTATTGCTAAACGTTTACATATTTTTCAAAATGTGATTTTCTTTTAACATGAGTACTACTTTTAGCAACATGTTTCTTCTTCCAAAGGTGTCTTCCTACCTAGCTTTAATGATATCTCTCCATAGATTGAGCAATTTAAACCTGGAATTATTTATCAGAGATGACAAACTTTAACTTCACAAAACCTTCCTGACCCTAATCCAACAGCTACACTACTAACTCTTTGGTGATCTAAATGTATCAGTCAACCTTCGATAGGTATGGTTTCTCTGCCACTTTAACTGACACTACACTTCCTATATCTTATTCTCAGGTAGCTAAACGTGCTTGTTAGGTAAAAGCTATAGAAAAAGAACTTTAGGCTCTTCAAAAGAATCACATTTGAGATATTGTTCCTTATCCTACTGGTGTTAAACTCATTGGTTGTAAATGAGTATATTCCATTAACCTTAAATTTGATAAATCACTTGAAAGATATAAAGCACATTTGGTGGCTCTTGGTAATCAATAGGAGTATGGGGTAGATTATAAGGAGACCTTTGCACCGGTCACAAAAATGATGACAGTGCGACTTGTTCTAGCTATTGCTACTTCTAAGGGTTAATCATTACACCAAATAGACATTAAGAATACCTTTTTGCATTGCAATCTTAAAGAAGAAATTTATATGAATCCACCATTGGGGTTATTTTCCATATCCTCTATAGATGTTTATAAGCTAAAATAGTCACTTTATGGTTTAAAATAGGCTCCACATGCTTGGTTTGATAAGTTCCATTCTACACTTCTTAGTTTCTCTTTTCTCCAAAGATCATATGACTTTTCTTTGTTTCTTTGCAAAATTGCTAAGTCTTACTTCTAGTATATGCGGATGATATTGTTATTACAGGGAGTGACATAGGATTGATTTCTCAACTTCAGGAACAACATCAACACTCTTTTCATATGAAGGACTTGGGAACTTTGCTGTATTTTTTAGGCCTTAAAGCATAATATACCTCAGTGAGTATTTTTCTACATTAACATAAATACATCCAAGAGTTAATTACTTTAGCAGGTCTCCAAGATGGTCGTTCTGCTGTTATGCCTTTAAAAGTGAATGTTAAATAACACTATGATGAGGGTATTTTTTTGTTAGATCCCTTTTTATATAGACAAATTGTGGGAAGTCTAAACTATTTAACTATTACTTGGCTTGATATATCCTTTGTTGTTCAACAAGTTAGTCATTTTATGTAAGCTCCTATGCATCTCCATATGGTTGTTATTCATTACATTATTCGCTATTTAAGAGGTACCTCTGCCTATGGTCTTTTTTTTCCCATCAACTCTCTTATTCATTTGGTGGCTTATAGTGATGCTGATTGGATTAGTTGTTCTAATACTTGATGTTCCATTACTAGTTGGTGCATATTTCTTGGCAACTCTTTCATTTCTTAGAAAAGTAAGAAGCAAGATCGAGTATCTAAGTTCTCTCCTGAATCAGAGTATCATGCTTTGTCTTCTACTTGTTTTGAAATTATTTGACTTCAAGGATTATTAAGTGAGCTTGGATTTTTACAACTTGAGCCTACTCTTCTTTATGCAGATAACACTAATGCTACTCAAATTACTGCTAATCCTATCTTTCATGAGCGCACTAAACATATTGAAGTTGATTGTCTCTCTATTCGAGAAGCATATGATGTTTGAGTTATCACTTTTCCACATATCTCTACCAACTATAGATTGTTAATATATTTACTAAAGCTCTTTTTCGGCACTGACATGACTCTTTATTGACAAATTTATGCTTTTTTATCATCCAACATCAATTTGAGGGGGGATGTCAAAGGCAGATATTTTAGCTAAAATTAAGGGATTTAGTCAACCTTAATTATGCACATTAGATGTATATATATTATTTCTTATATTAGGATATATGTAGTTTATGTATTAGATAGGCATATATTCTCTTACTTTAAATAAATTGTACATAATTTTTATTTAAGGGAAATGACTCTTAAAAGAAAATTGGCATTCAGCCTTTGACTCAGAATTTTGTTAAAAGGGAGGAAACACTTATGGTTAATGACGATTCTTCCTTATGTGTGTATCATTTCAAGATTCTAGCAAGGTTAGGTATTTAGAAGGAAGATTTAACTATTTCTAACATCATCGTTAGGGCCTACGATGAATGAAGAGATAGGTTAAAGGTTCATTCATTACTAAGGTATAAGTTAGACTAGTAGTTAATGATGTGGAGTTTATAGTTATTGATATCCTGGTTACCTTTTTAGTACTATTTAGGCGTCTTTGGTTTTACAAGCTTTTAGGGTTCATTTAACACTTAACCAAATGATCAGGTTTCCTCATGAGGGTAAGATTCTAACTATCAAAGCTAAAGTAGATATGCTATCTCTGCCCTAGCAATAATGAACCATCCCTTCACTAGATTCCATGTAGTGGGCATATTAAAATATTACAAGAATCCTATAGTCTTTAACATACTAAAGAAGTGGAATTTCCTTTCTGAAGCTATTTTGGGAAAATATTTATAAGGGAACTCAGAGCCCTTAAGGTTGAAGGGACAAAATGATAATATAAGGCTTAGCTATGAGCCAGATGGGATAGCTAAGAATAAGGAAGAGAATCACCTTGAATATTATTTTATCAATCAATGCAAGATCAGGTATGATAAGAGATATGAACTAATGGTGTTTGAAGAAAAGTGTAAGCTAGAATTTGAAATTTTTGCAGACATCATAGATTATAAATCAGGAGAGCTGAAGCAAGCAAAGAAATGGGAGAAAGAGTTATTCCCAATCAACTAGGACCCTATAATTGCCTTGATCGAGGAGTTGTATTCGGTTAAACCTATGCCAACCAAGCCTCCTGATGTCATTTCTAATAATTTAGGTTCTAACTTGTATTTTGATGAATTGCATTTATTTGAACTATTTGAGGTTAATGACCTCCTTTCAAATAAAGTAAATTTGAAATTTGCTTATTTGTGTGATGTTTTTCTTGATGGTAACATGTATTTTAATAATCAATAAATAAGCATTTTTTTACATCAATTACATAAAAAACAATCCATTTAACCTTGGCACAAATGAGCAACCTAAAGACACATTAATTGCTTATGATACAACTATTGAATAGAAAGAAATATGCGAGAGATTACTTAAAGAATACCAAAAAAATGTTCACTTGGACCTATGAAGATATGCCTTGAATAGATAGAGAGGTTGTATAATACGTTATTCAAGCCTATGAGCACATGCCTATAGTATAACAAAAGCTTAGGATGATGAGACCTGAGTGGGCTGTAAAAGTGAAAGAAAAGGTAACCAAATTACCTAAAGTCAAATTTATAAAGGAGATTGTCACATAGTTGCAATTCTAAAAAATGATAGAAGAATTAAAATGTGTGTGGATTACTAGGACTTGAATAAAGCTTGCCCAAAAAATGATTTTCCTTTCCTCTGTATTATTATTCTTGTTGATAATGCAGCAATGGTAGCGATATACTTATTCGTTGATGGTTTCCCCAAGTATCGTAAGATTTTAATGAAGGTTTTTAACAAATGCAAGACATCCTTTATTATAGAATGGGGGCCTAGTATGGTGAAGCCTTTTGAATTGAAGAATGTAAAGGCAACCTACCAATGAATGGCTACTAAGCTATTCAATGACATGATACATAAAAAGGTTGAAGTTTATGTGGATGACATGAAGTTAAATCAGCCACTAAGGATGGATATTTTGAAGCCTTAGAAAAGTTTTTTCAACAGTTAGATAAATACAACATGAGACTTAATTCCAAGAAATGTATTTTTAGTGTAACTTTTGGTAAGTTGCTTGGTTATGTGGTGAGTAAAAATGGGATAAAGGTGGATCCAAACATGATCAAGGTTATTTTGGAAATGCCTATACCAAAGATAGAGAAAGGAGTTTAAAGTTTCCTAGGTAATTATAATACATAAGAAGATTTATAGCCAAGCTCACTTCAGTATGTGAGCTTATTTTTAAGCTTTTAAACAAGAACTAGCCTAGCAAATGGAATAAAAATTATTAAAAGGCGTTCGAAGCCATGAAGCAGTATTTAACCAATCCACCTATTCTCAAACCTCTTCTGCCTAGGAAAGTTTTAGTCTTATATTTGGCTATAGAAGAAAATTCTATTGGGGCAATAATTGCTTAAGGTAATGAGTTTAGGGTTGAACGTGTCATATATATCTCAGTAAGAAATTACCCCTTTACAAAAAAAAGTATGTAAAAGTAGAGAAGATTTGTTTAAGAGTGATTTGGGCATAAAAAAAAGCTATGACATTTTTTTAGTCTTATAAAGTTAAAGTAGTAGCAAAATGGGACCCTATGGAAAATTTATATACGACTTCTTCTCTCATGGATAAAATTGGAAAATGGATACTCCTACCTCAAGAGTTTGATATTGCCTATATAACTAAAAAGACAATTAAGGGACTAGTAGTGGCAGATTTCTTAGCACAACATACGATCAATAGTGATAAAGTAGAATTTGAGTTTCTAGATTAACACTGGGGACCAATATTCCAAGATAGATGGAAAATGTATTTTGATGGTGCTAATTAAAAGGGTGCAAAAATAAGTGTTCTATTTATTACACTAAAAAGAAAGCATAGACTTTTGTCCAAGAAATTAGAGTTTTAGGCAACAAATAACATGGCAAAGTATGAGGCTTGTATCTTTGGGTTAGAGTCTTTATACATGCTGAGGGGAAAAACATGTCGACATATACGATAATTTTATGCTGGTTATTCAGTAATCACTTGGAGCATGGGAAGTCAAGAAAGAGAAATTATTGCCATATGCTATGGTTGTGATTGAATTAGCAAAAGGGTTGGATAGCTATACATTCCATCACATCCCAAGGGAATAAAACCAAGTTGAAAATGCCTTAGTTATCCCTATGTCACTAATTGATGGGTCCACTACTTTACCTTTGAAACCCATGCATTTTTACAAAGGTAGATAGCTAGCATATATAGGTATCATGACATCCTTAAGTACCTAGAGAAGAGGAGTGTCTAAAAAATACAATTGAAAAAGACAAAAGGGCTTTATAAAATTGGTCAGTGGAGTTCATAAATTTTCAAGGCATGTTACATAAAAGTCATCATGATGGAGTCCAACTTAGATGTGTAAATGAAAAAAAAAGGCAAAAAGGATAATTAGTGACATGCATGAAAGGGTTTGTGGACCACACATAAATGAAAGGAACTAGCTAGAAGAATCATGAGGTTGGGTTATTATTATTGACTATGGATATGGATTACACAAACCTTGAAGTGCCATAAATGCGAAGTATATGTTAACTTGAGCCATCTACCTCTGTTAAAGCTACATAACTTATCATTGCCTTAGCCATTTTATGCATGGGGTATTGATATCATTAGTGAAATTTGACCTTCAGCTATCAAGGGCCATTGATTCATAGTGGTGGCAATTAACTATTTTTCCAAATAGGTAGAGGTGGAATTTTTCAATAAATTGGGGCAAAGTAGATGAGCAAATCTATTGAAAGAAAGCTTATTCGTAGATATGGGTTGTCATATCACATCATCTTTGATAACGGTCTAAGGGTGAAACAAAGAGATGAATAAAAAAGTATAAGATTAAGCATCATAAGTGCTCTCCTTGTAGGTCACAAGCTAATGGTGCAGTTGAGGCGGCTAATAAGAACATGGAGAAGATACCATACAAAATAATGGTGACTTATAAGGATTGGGCAAAAATGTGAGCATTTGCACTTTGGGATTATAGAACAATAGCTAGAACCTCAATAGGAGCAACATCTTATTCTTTAGTGTATAACATTGAAATAGTACTACCTATCGTGATCGAAGTCCCTTCTTTGAGGGTAGTATTAAAAGTAGGGATTTCAAAAATAGAATGTGACCCCTCTCACTTGACCCACTAACTGGATCCAAATGAGAGATGGCATATTGTGTTGCCCCTTACTCGAACCAATGCCAGCCCGAATAAGAGATGACACGTTAACAAACTTTACTTAGTTTTACCATTATCTTTTTAAAACCCTTTTTAACTTGTGTAATGATCATGACATATCTTGAGCCCATATGTAAACAAATCATGGTTTACATACACATGCACATAATGAAATTATCCCACTAAAACAAAAATCCAACAACATAACAGCTGCATGGTGTCATATCTCAAAATAAAACCTACATTAAATAGCACTTTTATACAATTTCAACCTCAAGCCATCATCCTGGATCCATCTAATCCTCATAACCCATCTTAGTCAACATTATCACAATCAATCTGTCATATCAATCATAATAGTCATACGATCAACACATATTCCAAATCCACATACATACATGCCACAGAGATATAATATCTATCATATTAAATTACATACTCAAGCTAAGCTTATGTAAATTATTTACATATGATAACACTAACTCATCCCAACCATTTACATATAAGTGCCATCTACCTTTATGTATATCACACTATGAAATACAAAAGTATACCAAAAAGTAATAGGTGGATTTGCTGTACTGTTGCTCTAAAGCTGGCTTGATGTTAATATGAATCGAAGACATGATGCGCTAAGCATAGAGCTTAGTGGTGTATTCAACAAAATGTGCTTATACTTATACACACAATCACATTAAGCATGTAATGCTACATAAAAACATGTCATGAGGCATGCACACCTAGTATTATACTTATGTGGCCACATAATTAATCATATTATGCTATTTTAGTTTCATATATAATGTTTGTGTCCTTAATTTAGATTCAATCTTATTCTTTATTTATTTTATGAGATGCTCATTTATCATTTACTTATCCCATATCTGACAGACACAAATCCCAATACTAGATATCGAGATCACAATGTACAGTGGCCCACATTTTGGACCTCACGACTACTACACTAGTATAAAAATGTGCAGTGGCCTTATTGGACCTCACCGCTGCTACACTAGCATGACATATAACTATAAATGTGCAGTAGTCCTATTGAACCTCCCGGTGGCTACACTTACATTAAGAATATGTATAGTGGTTCTATTGGACCTTCCAGTGGCTTCACCCATATTAAAGTCTAAATAACATCAATAATCAACATACAGGTGCATAGTGGCCTTCATGGATCTCACGACAGCCGCACCTACATAAAAATATGCATTGATGTGCCCTAGCAACTGCTACCTCCCTAGTTAACCGATCAACCAATCTAGTAGGTTGTCTAACATATAGGCCATCAACATCTTTATTTTAGTTACATATACATTATGTGGCTTATATATATTGTTACATAACTGTGCCTGCTCATACAATTATTCAATCAAGTATAGTAATTACCTTGTCATTTACCATTACATGGTAACATACATGTGTCATATTTCTTAACATTAACTCATCGTAAATATTAAGTTCTTGTGTAAACACAAGTAGCCATGTTATGCCATTAATTTTGTGACTTAAATCTCATGACTCAATTTACTAATATGTCTCACATGTACCATTTATGACATCGTTAGCATTTCTCATTCCTTACCTATGAACCATAATGTGCCACTACCATTAAGCCTATTACACTTCAATATATCCATTTTAGCCATAATTACCTAACTTATCATTTTGCCCTTCATATACATACCATTCGGCTAATGTAGGTTTTTTTCTATTTTATTTTCAGCTGTTTTCCATTAGTTTCACTCATTTAACCCCTAATAAACCCTAATCTACAATTATTATCATTTTAGGGTTATCCAAATCCCTAAACTAACAAAATGGACATAATGTGCATACAGTTGAAAATGCGCCATACATGGAAGTGTACATGTTTTATCGAATACACTGACAAAGCAATCATTCGGCTTCTCAAGAGGCACCTTAAACTTTCTCCTTTCCCTTTGCTTGTCTATCCTCTATTTTTTTTTAAGAAACATAATATAAATTTAATTAGAAAAATTCATAGAAAATTATACACTATACTAAACTCAAAAATAACACCTGAACCATTAAACTAAGCATACCTAGTTACTTAGAAAAATATTAGGGTTCCAATTTAGGGTTTACCTTGATTTAGGGGTTAAAAACCCTAAACCCCTTGACCTCTCTTTTTCCTTTAATTCACCTTCTTATAAAACTAACACCAAATTAAAGCTCTAGACATAGAGATGATCGATTTTCATATATCAAGTGGAGTTTAAAGTGGAGAAATGGTGGAAAAATGAGAAAACAAAATGAGAGGAGAGAGAAAAAGGTGGCATCAGCTTATCGAGGAGGAAAAAGATGAGTTTTGTGATTCTCTACATCACACACATATACATACCCACACACCTTTAATATTAAGACCATCGACGATTATGATTTAGCCATATGGTGATCCGATGGCTGCAATTAATCCTATTTAAGTTTAAAGCTCTAAAAACGCGATTTTAATGGTTGAAGCCTCTAAAAATTCCTCTCTCCACTCCAAAAATTCTAGAATTTCCCAATTTAGAAAACTCTAAAATTTCATGCCCAAAAACTAGTGGGAACTTAGTTAATTAATCAATCGCATTTTCAATAAAGTCAAATAAAATACTTATTGATGTCAGAAAATTCTAATTTCATCACCATCAAACTATTTGGAATTTTTGACCTTCAGGTTATGCTATTTTTAGGTCATTTTGAACACATCCGGAACATTTTATCATTTGGCTTGAACTGAGTCACTATTCACTAGACACTAATGTAAAATTTTTAATTGATTCAATGATCACTCCCATAACTTTATTTTCATATCTCATTTCATCCATTATATTTTATGATTAGTACTCCTTCTCGGTTGCCTCAGTGTGATCCGATTTCTCGAGAAATACTTTTCACGGCTTGGACAGTAATATTCACAAAATTAGAATTTTTGGGCATTCCAAAATGTGCATAGGCAAAGTTGACTATTTAATCTTAATTGTTGACAAGCATATGTAGGCATTATATCATATACAATTATATCAGAAAAGAATGGCTAGGGCATTTAATAAGAAAGTGAAGCCGAGTATTATAAAAAAAGGCGACCTAGTGCTGAAATATCAAAACCTTTGCCAACTAATTGAAGAAGAAAATTCAGGCCTAATTAGAAAGGTCCATATTTGGTTAAGAAGATATTAAAGCATAGGGTAATGAAGTTATCAGATTTGAAAGGCAATGAGTTCTCTAAAGCCATTAACATGGACATGCTAAAGAAATACTTCTAATTAAAAAAGTTCACTAAGTTGAAAACTAAAAAAAAAAGGTTAAGGCAAAAATTAGAGCATCTCAATAAGGTGAAAACCCAACCAATTGGGTGTTTATGCAAAAGTTAAGGGGTATTGAGAGAAAATATTCAACTAAGAAAACTTGAAAAGGCTAGTTGATAACGGTAATTAAATTAAATTAAAGCAATTGACTTTT
>CANXYI010565638.1:0-16507 GCA_948208565.1 Hura crepitans
GTTTAACCTTTTTATGTTTTAAAAAGGACTTGGGACTTGGGGCCAAATTAAGGGTATATTTTAATCTAATTTTAAATAGACCTTTTAAAGATTAAAAGGATCATGAATTAAGCTTATAGCCAATTTAAATTGAGGCCTAAAAGAGCCTAAAAAAAGAAGCCTACTATTTTATACACGTAGACACTAGGCCTTACATGATAGACAAAAAAAGGCCCAATTTATGAGCCCCCTTAAACAAGATTTTGGTAAGATTTTAAAAGTTAAAATCTAACCTAAAGAGCATTATTTCAGTATAAATATCCTTGTTAAATCAGCCACCAAGTAGATAGAAAATTCACACTCTTTATGAATTTTTGGATTCTCTTGTTCTTCTTTTTCTCCCTTTTGAATATATTACTAGTACCTAAATATTCAGTTATTCATCACTTTAATTCTTATGTCGATACCTTGGAGGTGTTCTCAATGAAGATCACATGGGTTTGCAATAACTCGATGAAGTGAGCTGAAGAAAAGGAATCGCCAAATAATAGATAATGGTAAAATTTATATGCTACTTAATTTTTCTGTTGTCTATCATTTTGATATCTTCGGATCTTTATTATCAATGATTGGTTTAGCACAAAAATTTTAAATTTGCACTGTGCTTGACTCATGAAAAACCAACACTGGTATCAAACCCTGGTTCTCGAATAAATTAAAATGGTTGAAAAATTCGACTATGGTTGATTTAGACATAAAATATGATTTTATGATTTATTGGCTCAGTGGTGGCTCTTGATTTTATTTTATGATCAAATCTTAATAATATGATTAAAATTGATTTGGAATGATTTGAAATTAGATGTCTTGATTTTTAATTAGATTAAATCGGCTTTAAGAAGAAAATATTTCTTCTATGCACATAGGGGTTTTATGCGCATATAAGATTGTGCCTTATTTTTTTTATTTTCATTCTTTATGATTTAATTGCTATTTTTATGATTTAATCTAATTTATGATTAATTAAAATATGGATTTTCATTCTGGTCATATGTTGCATGAAAATTAAATTGATTAATTTGGTAAAATGAGTGAGACATGAATTCGAGTTTTTGAGAGGTTAAAATCTGAAAAGTCATAATTGTCATGGCACTTGTTTCATTTGTTTTCCAAAAATTCCAAAACTGATTTTTTATGAATATGAGATATTTATGATTTTAATCAAAAGTTTTTAAGAGGAAAAAATTGTTTTCACATGAATGAGATTCAAAAACTTGCTTAAGTGTTAAGATTGTGCACAATTTTGCATCGCATAACGGTAATTTTTGTCAGTTCATTTTTCCATAGGTTCAATGACTCAAAGGGTGATCTTAATTGATAAAAGTTATTATTACAGGTCCAAAAAGGTGTCAATGACTTTTGGAATTCATCCAAACTCATTTGGGTTGGTTTTAGAGTCCAAGTTGCAAACAGTTTTACGATTTGCTCAAAATTCGATTCCTAGTGAACTACTGCTTAAAGATTTTTAATTAAAATTAAAATTCAATTTGATTAGATTTTTCTTTCCTAGAAATTTATGATAATTATCATATTTAATTAAATTAAATTAAATCAAAATTTGATAAATTAAACTAAATTCGGATAAGATGATTTTTGTCATAAAAATCTAAATTCTACATGGAATGTGATTCCTAGTAAAATTAGGATTGTAAACCTATTTTAATTTGAATTTATAATTGGATTAGGAATTTAAATTAAAGATAAGGATTAGATTTTATTCTGATCTAATATGGATAATTTTTATCTAAATGGATTAGGATAAGTGAACAAGGCAATTCAGATTTTGTCCTAATTTAGAATTTGATTCTAAACGATAAGCTTGCAATGTTTAGTTTAATTTAGAATTCTAATGTGATTAGAACTCTAATAAATGGAGTAATGTATTTTAATAATTTAATGAGATTAAATAATTAAATTACATATTTAATCTAGTTAAAACTCCATATTACAAGCATATGAAAACTGAAATGATCAAGATATATGAACCACACTAGTTTTATAAGAGTTATAATACTAGTAATCAACCATAATCGATTTTTCAAAGATTTAATACATGTGATGCATTAGAAATGCATACTAAGGGTGTATGATTGGCATGATGACTAGTTATGGACTATGACCAATGTGATTGATCATGAAATGCATGGATTTTTCTCTTCTAATCTAACTCCCCTCACATGCAACATGAGGTATTCTTAATAATTTTATAATATAATTAGATTACATAAGGTTAAAATAGGATGAAGAAATGCAAAGGCAAATTGAGAAAAAGGATTACCAAGAAAGACTAAATGAAAAAGTACTTACAATTGTTTTAATTATTTCTTTATTAGGTTTGTAATTCATGCATACTACCTAGGGTTTGGCCTAAAATTGGTTTCCCTAGTCTCAGGAAATCAATAAAGGAAAAGTCCATAACTAGGTCATATATTTAATGAGATTAAATATGTATGTATGATTTAATGAGATTAAATATGCATGAGCATGCCAAAGCATGCAAATTCCCTTTGCATGAGCATACCATAGTATGCAACCAATGATGAGACTCAAACGAAAGAAAACCCTCAATTAATACTAAGACATGAAAGCCTTCTATTAATATGGTTATAACCAAAGTTCTTCTTAGTATTGAGTTGTTCAACAAACTCAAGCTCATGCTACAACAAATATGTTACAAACTATACTGATAGTTCCATCTTAGACAATCCATTAGTTTGTTGAGCAAACTCAAGGCTAATGTGTCTAGAGGTAGATTGGGGAAATGTGTATGAGATACATATACACCAAAAGTTTTTCTGATATATTCAGAATTAAGAGTTAATTTTGCAATCCCAAGATATAATAAACTTGATTAAGACTTTTTTGTTAAGAATAGAAATTATAGTCTAATTAGTTGTAAGCCCATAGAAGTGCAAAGAGACTAATCCAAAAAAAGGGACATTACAAAGCATGTCAAAAGTTCTCAAACAAAAAGGGAGCATAATGATGCTTTAACTTTAGGTATTATTGTTATTAAGATTAATACTAATATTGCTATTGGTAATCACACATGGGTATTGAATACCAAATGTAGTTCTCATTTGGTTTCTAATTTGCAGAGATTAAAGAGCAGTAAGAGGCTGAACAAAAGTGATATGGACCTATACATAACAAATGGGGCAAGAGTTGCTACATTAGTTATAGGAATATGTTACTTAGATTTACCTTCAAGATTAGTATTAGAACTTAATAATTGTTATTATGTTCCTTCTTTAAACAATAATATTATTTCTTTATCTTGCCCTGTTGAACAAGATTTCGATATTGCCATTAATAAGAGCAAAGGTTGCTCAGTTTATAAGAATAATGTTTTATATTATTCTACTTCTAATATTAATGGGATTTATATTCTTGATAATCAAAAGGAGATCTACAACATTTATACCAAAAGACTTAAGACTAATAGTTTGAAACCATCCTTCTTATGGCATTGTCGACTTAGACATATAAACAAGAAATGCATGAATAAGTTGCATAAGTCCAGTGACTTAGGATTATTTGATTATAAATCAATTAAAACATGTGAATCTTGTTTATTAGACAAAATGACAAAGACACCTTTTAGTGGAAAAGGTGAACATGCTAATGGTCTTTTAGACCCAATACATTCAGATGTATATGGTCTAATGATGACATATGCAGGAGGTGGATTTCTCAACTTCATTACCTTTATTAATGATTATTCACGATATAGGTATATGTACTTAATGAAGTACAAGTTTGAAGCCTTTGAAAAGTTCAAAGAATTCAAAAATGAAGTTAAGAAATAGCTTAACAGAAGTATTAAAACACTTTGATCAGATTGAGGTGAAGAATACTTAAGTCAATAACTTCAAAGCTATCTAAAAGATAATGGTATATTATCTCAATGGACTCCTTTATATACACTCTAACATAATGGTGTGTCTGAAAGGAGAAATCGAACCCTATTGGATATAGTTTGATTCATGATGAGCTTTGTAACTCTACCCAAGTTATTTTAGGGTTATGCACTAGAAACTGTTATTTACATTCTAAACAAAGTTTCATCAAAGTCGATTGATGTTACACCATATGAGATATGGTGAAATAAGAAACCAATCCTTTCACATTTAAAAGTATAGGTTTGCCTTGCTTATGTGAAAATAATTATATCAGATAAGCTTGATGCTAAATCTAACAAGTGCTTATTTGTGGGATATCCAAAGGAGTCTTTTAGATACTATTTCTAAAATAGTTTGGAATAAAAGATGTTTGTTTCAAAGCATACTATCTTTCTAGAGAAAGAGTTTCTCTTAAAGAAAGATAGTGGGAGTATAATCGAACTTAATAAAGTTCAAGACCCAAAAATAGAGGCAAATTAATTGACTAATCTTGAGCCTTATACACATGAAGATGATGTAATAGTAGAGCCTGTTGTAACAAAACCTCCTAGATGTTCTACTAGAGCTTGTACTAAGCTTGAGAGATATGGATTTCTCATAGATGAGCACAATAATGTAACTATAGTAAAAAAAGATAAGCCTACATGCTATGAGAAGGTTTTAAAGAGTTCAAAATCAAAATTATGGCTAAAAGCCATGCAATCTGAAATAGATTCCATGTATAACAACCAAGTATGAACTTTGGTTGATGCACTTGAAGGGATAAAACCCATTGGATGCAAATGGATCTTCAAAAAGAAGACCAACATGAAAGGTAAGTAGTTACCCATAAAGAAAGGTTGGAAGTAAAAGGTTATCATCAAAGATAAGGAATTAACTTTGATGAAACTATTTCACTAGTAGCCATGCTCAAATCCACTGGAATTTTACTTGTTATTGCCACTCATTATGACTGTGAGATTTGGCAAATGGATGTGCAAATAGCTTTCCTTAATAGAAATTTGTCAGAGGAGCTGTATATGACACAGCCTGAGGAATTTATATCCACTAATAGTAGTAAGGTATGCAAGCCCTAAAAATCTATTTATGGATTGAAGCAAGTATCTAAGAGCTAGAACATCTTATTTGATAAGATAATCAAAGAGTTTGGTTTCTCACGAAATTTGAATGAGCCAGGTGTTTACAAGAAGGTTAGTGGGAGTGCAATCATTTTCCTAGTATTATATGTCAATGACATACTACTTATAGGAAATGATGTCTCAAGCCTTGAATCAGTCAAAATTTGGCTATCAAAGAAATTCTTCATGAAAGACCTTGGTGAAGCAACCTATATACTAGGGATAAGGATCTATAGAGATAAATCCAAGAGGTTGATAGGTCTTTCATATTCTACATTCCTAGACAAAATGTAAAAGAGGTTTAGCATGGATCTCTCAAAAAGAGGGTTTATTCTTATACTTCATGGTAAAATTCTTTCCAAGTCTATATGTTTATAGATATAAGAGGAGAGGCAATACATGTGCAAGATCCTATATACATCAGCTATAGGATCTACCATGTATGTTATGTAATATACTTAACCTGATGTAACATTTTCTATGAGTGTCACAAGCAAATTCAAATTTGATTATGGAGAGGAACATTGGATAGCTGTCAAGAATGTCCTTAAGTACTTAAAAATGACTAAGGATGTATTCTTAGTCTATGGAGAAAGGGATTTACAAGTTAGCAGGTACACTAATGCTAGCTTTTAGCCTGACAAAGACGATTGCAAATCCCAATTAGGTTATGTATTCATATTTGCATGAGGCGTAGTTAGTTAGAAGAATTCCAAACAAGATACAACTACAGACTCAACTACTAAAGCAGAGTACATTACAGCTTTCGATGAGCTAAGGAAGTAGTATGCTCATGAAGTTTATTATTAAACTAAGAGTAGTCCCTTCTATTGTTGACCCAGTACCTCTGTATTGCGATAACAATGGAGCCATTGCATAGGCAAAGGAACTACGGTCTCATCAATGATACAAGTATGTTCTCAGACACTACAATCTAATCTGAGAGATAATTGGCAGGCAGGATGTAAAGATTGAGAGAGTTCCTATAGATCAAAACACTATTGATACTCTCACTAAGGCACTAACTCAAAACAAGTTTGATCTCTATGTAAATAATATGGTATTAGATACATTGGTGATTGGCTCTAGTGCAGGTGGGAGATTGTTAGTCGTATGTCTTAGAGCATGTGTGCTATAGGAATATTTTGTGTACATTCATTTATAATAAAAGGCATTCTTTATCACATAAGTGCTTATGATTAATTCATTTATTTGATATATATCTTAAACTTTGTAATGAAGTCCTTGGTATTATTTCACAGTGTAGATCAAATCATGAAAAGTTCATGATGTGAGATTCCTATTGAATGCAAATGTGAAATACCAAAACTATCCCTAGTCATAGTTTTAACAAGATGGGACATTGTTGATACGAATAGACTAGCACATGTTAAACTCTTAGACTTGGTCAAATAGTAGTTCTCACAAGCTATAAGCATGGTGATGCTTAGAGTTAAAATGTGGATGCTTGTTTAAGAAATAAGTTCACTAGAGACCCAAACATGAGATCTTCACATGGATACATAATCTATGTCAGTGAAGTCATCTCATCATCTCAGTAGGTGCAAGTATCTTCTGACTTGAGATCACTAAAGTTGTCTTAAGTAACAACGGGTATACTTTGACTCAAGGGCTTTTACTTTACCATAATGTACACATAGCCAGGAGGTTAGGCATAATCTGAGATACTTGAAGGTAGTTAAGTGATCAATAAAGGATTTACCACCTAGATTATAATAGGGAGTATATCTCACAAGTCTAATATATCTTTATTCAAGGAATCTCTTATCAAAGTAAAATGCACGTGTGAATTAGATTCACAAGGGAATTTTGAGAATAAAGATGTAAATAGTAGAATTGACATGTTTCAATCTTAATTAGACATACTTAATTAAGCATTGAGTTGACAAAAGTCCATACTCAAGCCTAAATGGGATAAAGTATAGTGAAAAAATAATTGTATAGTAACTATATATGGAAGAGTTAAGTCAAACCACTTGACTTTCCAACACTTGGTTAGTCTTGATGTATGGCTAGTTACCACTCAAGACTTGTAAATAAGTGAATTATTAATTAGGAATTAATTTTAGGCTTAATAAGATTGAACCGTAAGAGTCCTTGTTAAACTAGGACCCTAATTTACTATGTACTGCCAACATGTTTTGAAAACCATAGGGTCACACACTTAAAAAATTGAAATGATTATCAAAGTGTTTAATATTTCAATGATATGAGATTTATTGAAAGGAGAAGAAATAAAGAAGAAAAAGAGAAATTGGGCTTAGAGCCCAGTTGACCTAATTTGACCTTTTTAAGTGTTAAAAAAGGCTTAGGCCTTAGATGCCCATTTAAGGGTGCCTTTTTATCTAATTTTAATTATACCTTTTAAGTATTAAAAAGACTATGAATTAAGATTATGGATAATTTAATATGAGGCTTAAAAGAGCCTCAGAAGGAAGCCCAAAATGGGCCTTAATATTCTATATGCATAAACCCTATTACTAGGCTTTGCGCAATAGATAAAAAATGCCCAATTTATGGGCCTCCTTCAATGGGATTTTGGTCAAATTTTAAGGATTAAAATCTAACCTAAATAAGGTTTTTTCAATATTAATATCCTTGTTAATCAGCTACCACAGGTAACCACCCAATAGATAAAAAAATTCACACATACTGTCAATTTTTAAATTCTCTTGTTCTTCTTCTTCTCCCTTTTGAATATCTTACTAACACCTAGATATTCAGTTGTTCATCACTTTAATTCTTATATGGATACCTTAGAGGTGTTTTTGATAAGGATCACTATGGTTTGCAATAACCCATTGAGGTGAGCTGAAGAAAAGGAATCACCAAATAACAGATAACGGTAAAATTTCTATACTACTTAATTTTTCTATTATCTATTATTTTGATATATTTGGATCCTTATTATCATTGATTAGTTTTGCACAAAAATTTTAAATTTATGTTATGCTTGACTCGTGCAAAACCAACAACATGATACATGACTAAAGTTACTTAATGGTAAGAAATATGCAACTTACTATATATATGGATGGCATGCATGTGTGTTTATGTTTAAATTTAGTATGTATTGGTATCACTGTTAACATTATTATGAAACTTTATCTTAATAAACTACTTTATCAGTACTATATATGTATGTGTGATTTATGTATAACTAGCAAAGATGACTAGCAATTAGTCGTTTGGACAAGCACATGCACCACTGGATAGTTTTGCTTAACACAAGGTTTTGTCTTTTGCATGGGTACGAGTCTAAAGTGATAAAAGAGAAGGGCAAAACTTAATACTACATTATATAACAAAATAAATCAAGGCTTAGAAAAGAGGGAGTTTTTAGAGTCCTTGTCTTACTAGAGATATTGTATATACAGTTGTATTTCTTTGCTATTTATTTGTATAAGATTATGTCTAATGGTACTTAAAAGTAATGTTGTTCTATAAGCATTGTATAATTTGTAACAACCTGAAATCTTGAGTTTTAGAGAGTATAATTTCGGGACATGTGCCGAGCACCCAAGACTTAAGTAACCCAAATTCAGAACATGGACAGAACTACTCAAGGTATAAATAGAACCAAAAATATAATTGAAATAAAGCCTTTGGAGGGTCTAAAAATCTAGAATAAAATCTAAGTATGGACTTTATCATAAAGAAATAAAAGTTTTAATTTAAATTAGAAGTTTGTCAAAATGGTTCCACCATTTCAATTTGGTGGAAGACGACATAAAATTCAACCAAAATGTATGCCAAATAAAAACAAAAGATTGATTAAGGGTTTTGACTTAGCATATGGTGATTTCTAAACCTTTATATTATTAAGTTACACTAAATTGTAAGATAGTAAAAGCATTTAATGTATATACTACTTGTCCTAGCAAAAAGTGTTCTAAAAACCACTTTGACATTAAGAAAAGAAAGAAATGAGCTTAACTTTTAAGGAATTCCTCTTACAAGTTTTGAAGACTAAGTATAATCGAGTCATTTTCTAAACTTCTTTTTGTAATTCCTTTAATAGATATTGGTAGATAAACATGTTAAGAAGGAGAAAAGGGTGATTAAAGATGAGATAAAACTCTCAAGTCCTAAAAAGTTAGAGAAGCTGTGATAAAAATTCATACTCAAAAAGTGAGATTTGATGCTTCCTTTCTTATTTAAGTGATTTTTGGTGTTAGCTTTAGGTGAGATCCTATACTAATATATCTATTTCTTGTTGTTTTGGGATGGTGAATGTGTGTCCTTGATAAAATCGTATTATTCTGATGGGATTATTGAGAATAGGATGTGTTGTACTCTCAGCTTGAAGTACCCAATATGGCCAAGACAATTTCTGAACTTTTAAGGTGAGTGATGTTAATTTCTTTCTATTCTTCTTTGTTGTTATAGTAAGCATGAAAATAGTTGATAAATTGATTTATTTTTTGATCAATATTAGATAAAGGCTTAGGTGAATTTTTGTTTGGCTTGAGGGAGTCAATAAATGTATCAAGATCTCAAGAAAAGGTTAAAGGTAAGTTTTGATTCTTTCTATCTTTTATGAAGTTGGTTATCATATAAGGGTGGTAGATTTATGGGTATTACGTGTTTTATTGATGAAAAAAATTTGAAGAATGGAAAAAATAAGGCTAAGGCTTGGGTAGCATTTGATATACTATCCAGATTTATTCGTAGGTTTTTAAAGCATAAAGTAAGGACTTGATAAGCCTTGATAATTATGGAGCCTTTAGCAATTTTAAAGAAAGAGAGGATCTAAACCGAGATGCTTTGAAGAATAGAAAGTTTATTAGGTATGTGCAATTTTCTTAGTTATTTTCTTTATTCTGAATTTTTTACTTAAGATATTTAGGTCAGTGTAAATCCTAAGTTCATTTCCTTTAAGTTTCTAATTCATTTTCATTAT
Source organism: Hura crepitans (assembly GCA_948208565.1). Lineage (NCBI taxonomy): Eukaryota > Viridiplantae > Streptophyta > Magnoliopsida > Malpighiales > Euphorbiaceae > Hura > Hura crepitans. The sequence continues at coordinate 9,984 of CANXYI010565638.1, forward strand.
AATTATTAGTATTAATTCTCGTTTTCTTGTCTTTAGTTTGATTTAATTTTATGAAATGCTGGTAAATAAAGTAAAAATACGGTTATAAATTTTATTTTAAGATTTTTCTTTTTAGTTGATTAAATAATTTAATTATTTTTTCTTTATTTTATGGAAATTATAAAATGCAAATATGTATATAGTTTATGAAATGAATTAAATTTAAAGCTTCGAAAAGTTTAATAATTTTTCCAGAAGGTTTTAATTAATAGAAAAAGAAATAATAATAATAATAATAATTTCTTCATAATTATAATAACTAAATTAAATCCTAAATTATCCACACAAATTATAATTCTTTATAGTAATCACTAAATAATTTAGTTCAGACACTATGAAATAAGTTCAAATTTTATTTTAACACATTGGAGTCTAGTTGGAATTCATATAATCAATGATTCTAATTTATTATAAAATTTCCTTTGTGATTTCTTTATTTGAAAAATGTTATAAATATTTTTTCTTTTATTATTATTCCCAAGCTCACTCGATGACTGCCTCTAGTTGTCTAAATATTTTTATTAAGCACTACTAAGCAAATAGCTCAGCATGGCAGATGTTTTCATATGTGTAGGTATAGGTCCAACAGTTAAGTAAAAGATCTAACTAGAGGTGGTAGATAGCCACTACATCAAAACTAGGTCCACCAACGTCACAATAGTTCTTTTTTAGACTTTTTTTTGTCACATTTTGATTATGCATATTCTGATGTAATATTGGTTTTGTAACTTGAAAATGGGTAATTGTAAACTAAATGTCCTTGTTGGAAATGTAAATGGAAATAATTAGTACATAAACTTAAGTTTCATCATTTTCTAACATACATGTTCTAAGTTTGCTCTGTTTGATAATAGCTGAGCTATCTGTTAAGGAGTATTTGATAGTATATTGAGACAGATGTCTGAAATAGAGGGTTAAAGTTGTAGTCTTTGTTAACTATGAAATATAGAAGTGTGTTTTCCTAAAGAAATTTGTGGGTAGTGCTCTCTGTACAGCTGCTATACTGCCAGATTTTTTTCAAGCACAATGACCTGATAACAAGTTTGATTTGATTAAGTGTAAAGAATTTTTTTGCTTCAAGTTATAAGTGCTTTATACACATAATATGACATAAGCTTACTTAAATTTTGTAATGGATCGGGTAAGGGGCTGTTATATTTATGGTATTAGAGCTTAGGTTTAAGGTTTGGTAAGCACTTAAGACATTAAGATTATGGGATGATAATAGTTAAACCTTCTAGCAACAAGCTTAAGGATTATTAGTCGAAGAAGCAGTGCTTGGATGCTAAGAGCCTTGTACATTTTAGCTTGCTTGTCAAATTCCTAAATAATTAAGGGGTATTTACATTATGCTTACATGACAGGGTGGGTTATGTATTTGCCTCATTCAAACATGACATGATTGAGGTAAATGCATGTATCATTTCATCATCATTTGCATAAGTATATATACGTAAGCAACATTATCATTCTTTATATGTTTACACCTCAGATGTATGGAAATTTGACAAGATGCAATTTGAATGTATCAAAAGCTGGATAGGTCATAAGTTGAGAGATATGTGATGAGTTAAGAAGAAAGATTTTAATAGATTGTATGGGTTTGAGCTTGGGCATTATTGATTCTAAGTTACCAAGAGCTAAGGAAAAGTGTACAAAACATGCATATAAGTATCAAACTATAAAGGTGTAGCCCTGATGCAGTTTTCCCCTTTCTTCTTATGTAAGTAATAGAGAATGGATTGTAAATCTCAGTAAGCTAAAGGAGAAGCTACTATTAGTAAAAGACAGTTTAGTATTAGTGACCAAGTCTTAGCTAACATGAATATTAGCTTAACAGCTACTGTTGCAGTAAATGACCGGTAGCTTAGATAGGCTACTGGAGTAGTACCACCACCGATGAAGTTCACTTAGGATTTCTTATAAATTGAGTTTAAAAAGTAGTTGTAAATAACATATATATCAAGGCTAGGTGTTAAGAGTTTATATATCTTTATTACACCTTACAAAATGGCTCCTACAAAACTAAAAGAGTTAAAGCACTAGTTACAGGAATTACTTGATAAGGGTTTCATCCGACCTAGTGTATCAATTTGGGGAGAATCAGTTCTATTTGTTAAAAAAAAGGGTGGGTCCCTATAGCTATGTTGATTATAAGCAATTGAATTAAGCTACTATGAAGAATAAATACCCTCTACCACTAATTGATGATCTATTTAATCTGTTGCAAGGTACAAAAGTATTTTCTAAGATAGATTTAAGATTCGAGTATTACCAAATGGAAGTAAAAGAAGCAAATGTGCCGAAAATAGCTTTTAGAATGAGATATGATCACTATGAGTTCCTAGTGATACTATTTGGGCTGATGAATGCCCTAGTAACTTTCATGGATCTCATGAATAGGGTTTTCAAACCTTATTTCAACTAGTTTGTAGTTATGTTCATCAATGACATTCTAGTCTATTGTAAAATAAGAGAAGAGCATAATCATCATCTAAGAACTATTTTACAAGAATTGAGGGAGTATTAGCTATATGTTAAGCTAAGCAAATGTGAGTTTTGGTTGAAGTTTCTTTCCTTGGACACATAACTTTTGAAGGTATTAGGGTTGATTTTAGTTACATAAAGGTGATAGTCAATTGAAAGCCACCCAAGAATATGATTGAAATTCGTAGCTTTCTTAATTTGCTTGGATATTACAAAAGGATTGTGAAAGGGTTTCCAATAATAGCTTTACCTCTCACAAAACTTATTCATGAGAATGCCAAGTTTGAATAGTCAGACAAAGGTTAAACTAGTTTTGACAAGTTGGAAGCTATGTCTATAAAAGCTTTTATCCTGACACAACATACATCAAGTGAAAAATTTGCAATCTACAGTGATGCTTCTTATAAGAGTTTTGGTTGTGTACTAATGCAAGAGGGTAAAGTAACAGCTTATGCTTTAAGACAACTCAAGCCACATGAACTCATTTAACCTACACATGATTTGGAGTTGGCAACTATAGTTTTTGCACTTAAGATATGGAGGCACTGCTCTATGAAGAAAAGTGTTAAATTTATAAAAATCATAAAAGTCTAAAATATCTACCTACTCAGAATGAATTAAACTTGAGACAAAGGTGATAGATAGAGCTAATCAAGGGAACTAAGTTGAATTCTCAATTCTAAGCCATAAATAACTTATGAATACCTTTACCAATAACACTCGGTCTTTTTTTTCTATATGTGTAGAATGCTCAGTTGAGCCTAGCTCAAGATGGTGTTGCTATTGTAACACCCTTATCCAGCTCCATAAGGGAACCCGATAAGAAATGTTACAACACATATTAGAAAAAAAGGTAGGATATATAGATGACATATATCAAAGGCATATCAATTTTGATATTAAAGCATTTGACAAATAGGTGAGCTAAAAAATTTATGTCCTTACTTTATTTATGAAAACATTTACATGCCATTTAAAAACATATTACATTTATTGAATATGTTTACATGAATGGGTCCTCATGCTGAAAATCTAATAGCATAATGGTTGTCTAGTGTACTAGCCAAAAATTTTCACCTGTAAGAAATCACTTCCAAAAATATTCACAATTATTCCAAAACTTCTTTTTAAAACTCAAAATCCATAAAGTATCATAATTCAAGAATGTATGCTCCACTAAGCAATCACAAACCAAACATCATCAACTTAAAACTTTATAAGTCACATACCTCACACACACACACACTCACAATCCATTCACATTCTTTTTCATTATTTAGATCATTAGAGTTTAGATATAAAACATTATTTCTTTATAAGCTCCTTATGATATAACATTAGGCATTTATAGTAGGTAGCATCCTTTGTGCATACATAATTAAATAAAAAAGAACTAAAGAACTTTTTATTTCTATATCCTGAACTCCCCATACTTTCTGATGTAGTGGCAACTCTAGCCTTCTCCTCTGTATCTCCCAAAACAAACCTATACAAAGGAAAACCCTTCACATTGAGCAAAATCACTTAGTGGTGCATATAATAGTTCAAACGATCAATTGCCAATCATCTTTACTAGCACACATAAAACTTATACATAACACTAATAAAATAATTTATTAAATAGGATATCATAGTAATACTTACAATGGTACTAGCATAACTTATTTTAAATATTCTTATGTGATTTTATGTAAATGGATTCACTTTGATCATACATGGATCTTATCCATTTTTACAATGAAAAGCATATATTTAACCATTGCTTAGCCTAAGTCATGTATTGTGCCACATGGTATAGAATATATATTAAGAATATATGTAGTTATAATTTATACATGTATCTTATGAAAGTGTACTACATGGGTTTAACTTGCATTATGTTTCATTATGCATTCAAGTGTTTTAATAGGAAATAAATCACATCTTATAAACCTAAATGTTATACACCCTTTTTATATGCAACCAAGTTATCTAAGGCCTTTCCTTAAAAGTGTATAAGCTATGCATTCATATCATACAGACCTATCCTTAAATTTAAGCATGTATGTAGAGATATGATATAAATATACGGCATGTAACTATGCTATGAGATTTTCACTCTTTCACACTTTTATTATCATGCACATTATACTCATATTTAATTTATATCCATTTAAAGATTTGATTAACATGTGTGTGTGTGTATATACACATACACTCTCTTTACTTCATTGATATCATTTGTCAACTTAGCCTATTTCTTCTTAGAACTATTCTATTAATCGAATAAGAGACAAGTGCGACAGTTCCTTTAACTCGCCATCTTACAGTGGTATCAGAATGTACAAAGGTGTGATGATTCATTTAACCCACTGTCTTACAGTGGTACCTAAAGTTACAAAATATAGTGCTAGCACCACATATGTAGTGCAAAACTATGTAATAATTGAAGCTATAAATGGTGGAAGATTTGCTGGTGTCCACTATTTGGCATGCCAAAGTATCCTAAGGTCGTATCATATCTTACGTAGAAATGGACCCTTTATCCATTACTGAGCTTTCCATTAACAAACTTTAATATTTCTAGTGTCTTCAGTGACATTGTTTTCTACATATGCTCTTAAGCATGTCAAATGTACAATATTGCCTTAAAGGTCCATCTTATACATATATAACACCTTAAGTATCTCTATATTTCATTATTTCTTTACTCATCATTCTTATGGCATATTTTTTAATCTACACTAATCTTATATGAAATCTCAATGAGAGAACCTCATAAAGATATTATCAAAGGATAACATACTCACTCAAAAAGTTTCCTTTTTATAATTATGTCTCAGTTTTGAAATGATGACCTCAATATTCAAATACAAGCATACAATCCACCAAAGGAAGTGTATATTTACTTATTCTAACTTACCATGATCTTGCATACACTTTGAATGCTTATGATCAAATAATTATCAAAGGATTTATGTTGAAATGTTCATGATTCCCATAATAAGATTCATATTGAAATGTGCATAATAAAGAAAATCATGTTAATACTTGCATTACACATATACATTCTCACAAGCTATAATTCCACATGCATAATCTCACCTATACACACACTTATTGTGCAACATGTTCATTATATGTATTATATAAATGAAGTGTCACAGCACTACATACATATCCAAAAATTATCTCTAACTCATCATTTCCATTTGTTTAGGTATACATAAGCATGGTCACTATAGCCCATTATTAATGTACATATTAGTAACATTTATAAGCAACTCATAAGGTACATATTCACCTTATTGAGCATGCCAATTCGGGTCCATGTCTATACATCCGTCAAGCAAAAAGTCCTTATATATATATATATATATATATATATATATATATAGAGAGAGAGAGAGAGAGAGAGAGAGAGAGAGAGAGAGATAAACACTTCATGCATTTAAGTTTCGTATTTAATATATATCATATAATCTTTCATAAATTGCACTCAATCATGTTTTTGTCTTTCTTATTATGTCCATACATCAAGATTTGTATTTCTTCATGCCAAGTTCATATATCATCACAAATTCTAAAAGAAAAATAAAGAAACTTTCTTAAATTTACTACAATTTAGTTATCTTAATTCCATTTAAGATATATATCCTTTTTATGCTTTTAAATAGTTAAGATCCTTATTTTTACTAATTACTCAATTATTTTTTGCATACATCATAAGGCATATAGCATTTAGCTTTATCATGTACTACCATTTATGGCAAAATCTCATGATGTAAGAATGTTTTATAAACAAATCTTAAACTCATTTATTTCACTAAGTAACTTCCACCTATACATATACTTTATTTTGGCCAAAAGAAATGTAAATATCTTAAATATCTCACTTCTGCCTCTATGTATCTATTCATTCGGTTTATTTCCACACATTTAAAAGGCATTTATAGCTATACCAAAAGGAATATATGTGTGCGTATGTCTACACACACACATATACATATATACATACA
>CANXYI010565690.1:0-10869 GCA_948208565.1 Hura crepitans
TAAGTCATTTCTAAATTAGTTTGTAGTAGTCTTCATCGATAACATCCTTGTGTATTCTAAGGGTCGAGAAGAGCATGAGAAACATCTACGAACAGTTTTATCGATCTTGAGGGATGATAAGCTCTATGTTAAGCTCAGAAAGTGTGAGATTTGGCTAGAGAAAGTGTCATTTTTTAGACATATAGCATCGACAGAAGGCATAAGTGTCAATTTTAGCAAGATTCAGGCTATAATAGAGTGGAGACCACTTAGGAATACAATTGAGATCAGGAGTTTTCTTAGGTTTAGCTAGATATTATAGAAGGTTTGTCAAGGGGATTTCCTTGATAGCAACCCCTATGACACATCTTTTAAGGAAGGATTTAAAGTTTGAGTGGGATAGTAGATGTCAGGAGAGTTTTGATAAGCTTAAGAGTATGTTAACTGAGGCTCTAATTTTGGTTCAGCTAGTGTTAGGAAAAAAGTTCACCATATACAGTAATGGCTCACTGAATGGGTTGGGATGTGTACTCATGCAGGATGGCAAAGTTGTTGTTTATGCTTTACGGTAATTAAAACCTCATGAGAAAAGCTACCCGACACATGACTTAGAGCTTGCAACCATTATGTTTGCTTTAAAGATATGGAAGCATTATCTTTAAGGGGAAAAGTGCTATGTCTTCACTGACCACAAGAGTCTAAAGTATTTGCTAACATAAAAAGAATTAAACTTGAGGCAAAGAAGATGGATGGAGTTGATCAAGGATTATGATTGCCTTATTGACTACTATCCTGGGAAAGCAAATATAGTTGCAGATGCCTTAAGTAGAAACTTTATGTTAGCTTTAAAGGCAATGCATGTCAATTTGAAGCTATAAAATGACAGTGGTTTGTTAGCTGAGCTGCAAGTCAAGCCAAGTTTGATGTAGTTAGTGAAGGATTCACAGAAGGATGATCATAGACTTCAGAGTATCATGAGTATGATCCAAGAGGGGAAGTCTACTGAGTTTGTGATCAAAGAGGACGGCTATTTGTATTATCATGAATGCCTTTGTGTACCAGATGGTGAACATGTAAAATAGCATATTCTACAAGAAAAGCATAATGCACCATATGCTATACATCTTGGCAGTACTAAGATGTAGCAGGATTTGAAGATAGTCTATTGGTGGTTAGGAATGAAGAGAGACAGAGCTAATTATGTGACTAGATGTCTCACTTGTCAGCAAGTGAAGGCTGAGGATCAAGTTCCTTCTGGTTTGCTACATCCCATAGCAATTCCAGAATGGAAATGGGATCGAGTCACTATGGATTTTGTGATTGGACTACCGATGACTAGGAACAAGCATGATTCTATTCAGGTGGTGGTCGATAGATTGACCAAGTTAGCTCACTTCATTCCAGTAAGAAAAGATTATTCCATAGAGAATTAGTTGAACTGTATATTGATGAGATAGTTAGGCTTCATGGAGCGCCTTCTTATATCATTTCAGACAGAGATCCCTATTTTACATCAAGATTTTAGAGGAAACTCCATAATGCTTTAGGAACTAGACTTAGTTTCAACATGGCTTTTCATCCTCAGATGGATGGTCAATCAGAGAAGCTTATTTAGGTGCTTGAGGATATGCTTCGAGCATATGCCATAGAGCTCAAGGGCAGCTAGGATAAGTACATCTCTTTGGCAGAGTTTGCTTACAACAACAGTTACCAAGCAAGCCTTGGTATTGCTCCTTATGAGGCATTATATGAGAGGCGATGCAAGACTCCTTTATGTCGGAATGAGTTGAGTGAGCACAAGCTTATGGCATTAGATTTGATCAAGGATATTGAAGAGAAGGTGAAAATCATTAGAGAAAGGCTGAAGGCTGCTTTAAATAGACAAAAATCCTATATGGATTTGAAGAAAAGAGACATCGAGTATGATGTCGATGACAAAGTCTTTCTCAAGGTATCTCTATGGAAAAAGGTGTTGAGGTTCGGTAAGAAAGAAAAGTTGATCCGAGGTTCATTAGACCATATGAGATCATAGAACATGTTGGTTTATTGGCCTATAGACTGACTTTACCTCCATAATTGCAGCAAATTCATAATGTGTTTCATGTCTCGATGCTGAGAAGGTACAAATTGGACCCTTCACATGTGTTGACAGTTAAAGAAATGGAGACATGTCCAGACTTTTCTAATGAGGAAGAACTCGTAAGTATCTTAGCCAAAGAGGTTAAGGAGTTACGAGACAAGACAGTGCCATTAGTGAAGGTGTTATGGTGACATCACAGCATGGAAAAAGCTACATGGGAGAGGAGACTCAGATGAAAGAGCAGTATCCACATCTCTTTGAATTAGCTTTGTTGAGGATGACATCTCTTTTAAGAGGGGAAGAAATGTAACGACCCAAAAATCCCGACTCTTGTGAATAATATTTCCTAAGATGAATAGTGCTTTTCGAAACTCGAGTTGCACTAAGTATACCAACAGGTAGTATTAATTATGAAAGAATTTTAGGCAAAGTTTGAAGTCAATCCGAAGTCATTTGGATAGTTAAAAATGCTAAACAAGATTTTACGGCAATGTCTTGTGAATAGTGCTGTAGGCAAAATTGAACCATAAAATAAATTAAAAGTTGCTCAAAATAATCTGAAAATATTACAACTTGATACTTAAATATTCTGAATAGTCCATTGGCTTTGAAATTGAAATTTTTTGATATCAGGAAGTATTTTTCCTTAATTTTTGGAAAAAAATATATTAATTTTTCAGGTTTCCTTCATTTTTCGGGCTCGAGGTTTTAAGAAAATTTAAAGGAGGAATTTATCTAATTTTAGGGATAGAAATGAGGGAATTCTAATATTCCTAGAAAATAATTTTTTAAATTATAAATACCCTTTTCCCTCCTATTCCCTCCATTTCCACCCAAATCCCCCTCTCTCTCTCCCTCTAAGCTGACATCCTCTCTTTCTTCCCTCTCCTCCTTTTCTTTCTTCCCTTTCCTTTACTTTCTTCCTATACTCATACCCACCATTTAAACCTTGTCCTGAAGGGTAGAGCATCCTGAACCGAACCTATAGACACCAAGAAACCCGGATTTGGCGAAGTATATTAGGAGGAATCGCGAATTCTCTCTCGAGGTGAATAGTGCACATCCGACAATCAGGTAATTTTCTTTCGATTTTAATATTTTTTCTAGGTTCCTCGGGTGCCTAAGAGAGTATATATAGGCTCATTTTGATTTTCAAAGTTTTTTACAATTTTTTATGATTTTTTAAAAATCATACCTATTTGAATTTATAGGTGAAAACTCGAATCGTGCTTCCTGAGGCAAGGAAAAGGCTTAGACGAGCGTCGAGCATCTCAGACAACCTATCTCGGTATGTGTAATCACCTTAAATTGAAGAAAATGATATTGTTATCATTATGGCATTTAGACATAAATGAGGCAATTAATGTAATAATGTGTAATAAATGCATTATGGGCATGAATGACATTAATTAATGATGAATGCATGAAATGTGCTACCTTAAAGCTCGTTATGTAGGTGTAAGTGCATTTTCATAATGAATTAAGTGATAAATACATTATGTGAATTTGTGCATTTTAGAGTGTTATATGTAGTTAATGTGCACATGTTTGTGTAACATTAAGGGATGATGATATATGCATTTATGTGGCATGAATGAGATGCTAATGGTGAGAATAGGTGGTCGAATGGTCAATAAATGATGATATGCACCTATAAGTAGCATTATGGCTAAAATGAGCCATTAAGGCGTGTTAATGCATGTATGACCATAAATGATGGATTCGCATTAAAGGATGTGTCTTGAGCATCCATACATGTTATATGATAATCAAAATGAGTTATACATGTGAGATTATGGCCTTACACAATTAGAGGCCAAAATTCATGATAAGTGAGTTGAATGGGCAATTTGTGACTTTTGTACATGAATGACTTGTATAGCATGTTTTGTGCTTAAATGACATTTCAAATGTGCACATGTGACGACTAGAATAAGTGTGTGTGCTTAGTGATGGCCGAATGCATTATATGAGTAAATGGTGTGGATTAGGCACCTTTATGAAACTAAATGCATATATGAATAACGAAAGATAAAAATGACTAAAATATGAATGTGAGAAGTTTGATATGTCTATTTGCATGGGTATAGGCTACAAGAAGTGGCCGAATGTCATTTTATTTCAAGTATAAGTGATTACCCTCTAATAGTCACTAAAGGTAAATAAATCGCTAAATACCAATATTATGTGTAAAATGGCATGGAATGTGAAATGTGATTGTTGTGCATACCTATGATGCATTAGACATTATAAAGCATGTTAACGATAAAAGTAATGGCACGAAATATGGTTATGATGCCATATGATAATTCTAGCTTTTACACCTAAGCAATGTGACCATTTGGTGTTAGTAAGCTTATGTGAGCCTAAATTGGCTATACAATGTATTATATGATACATGCTACTTGGCATGAGTGTTTAGGCCTCGCCGATGTGCGAAATGGCCAATGTGATCAGTTTATGCAAGTTGAGACATAAACAATGTTATATGTTAAAAATCAATAAGTTTAATGATGCCTATACAATTTGACAACCTAGTTTGGATAGGTTGACTGGTCAACCGGGATTTAGCAGCTGCAATGTTTACCTTCAGGGTATGAAACCTATGAGACAATGTTTAAATGTCAACGGGCATGAGGCTTCAAGCCAATGTATTTTATCACTTTCGAGTGCGAGGCCTACGGGCCAATGTGTTTAAGTATCTACAAATATGAGTGCCTTCAGGTACAATGTTCTTATGCACTTTTGGGTGTGAGCACCTTCAGGTGCAATGTTTTAAGCACTTTCAAGTGCAAGGCCTTCGTGCCAACGATATTCGCTATCCAGCCTTAGATAGTTGTCTTTTTAATATAGGTATAAGTTAAACGTAAAATAATGGTTATTGTGACCTAAATGATGCGTTAATATGCGATGTTAGGAGTTATGACATAATGAAAAATTAAATTTATGAATATGACACATGTGGTAAAATGTGGAGTTTAATACACATAAAATTTAATGATTGGCGTATATAGGGTCATGAAACCTAAACATGTGGTAATGGTGCACAGGAACAATTATGGTTTGAAATGCATGTTATTATACTCGCTATAATGTGTAATTGAGTATGTGTATATTTTTTACTGATATATGATCACTTTATGCATATGGTTGATTTTAATTATGTTAAGAGTAATTATGTTGTGATTATGGACATAATGTGGCTTGCATGCATTTTAAATGCAAGTATGTTCATAAAAAATGCATAATGATGTGAGATTCATAATGTGTGCATATGTATGATGGTAAATGTTCCACTTGACATATATTGCATAAATGCATGCTTAAACTATCATATTCAAGTTAAAGTGATTACACCACTAAGCGATAGCTTAGCGCATTGTCTGTTTGCGATGCGTAGGTAACAGAGCAACAGATTAGAGTCAAAACTTCTGTCCTATAAGAGAACACGAAGGCTGCCCTCCTAGGGTGTGTTTTGTAAAATAATGATGATGTAAATATGATAGTGTTGCTCTTGTGATTTCAGAGGTATTGGGCCTAATCTATAAACACGGGTCAATTTTGTAACTAAAACTATATTTATTGTAAAAGCTTTATATTTCTTGCATGACTTGTATGATAACTCTTGATGTTGTATGTGAGAATGCTGCCTGAGATGAGCCTGTGGCTCTGTGATTTTTTTGATGAGTTTGGAGGGTTAGGAGGACCCATTTGGAGTTAAGATGTGTTGTATGTCAATATAGAAGTGTTTTTAACAGGTTTACTATTTCAAAAAGTGTCCTAGTACAACCATTATACTGCCAAATTTTTGACATGATGACCTCATTAGTTAGCTCGTAAAGCGTGCCAAATGGTTTTTAGTGTTTTTACAACTCCATAAGTCAAGAAATTATTTAATTAATAAAAGTTTTAATTTAATTTGGTTTTTAATGAATAATGGAATCGGATATCGATTGTGCTGACGCTCCCTATTCGAGCCTAGTGTTCGGGACAGGTAGAGGGCGTCACATGTTGGTAGATGGCTTTCGGGTCATTTGGAGGTCGCCATCCACCCCATTATCCACATGATTTTTGTTTTTTTTGATATGGGCAATTAAATAATAATAATAATAATAATAAGAACATGTACATCGAGAAATCCTATAAATTGCATGTTATAGATATTATGCATTATATCAAGATACGTTTGACTTCTTGTATGATTTTACAACTTAACACTTCTGTTGTACATGTATACATCCAATATCATGTTGATGTGATATTTAATGTGCTGCAATGTCTATGAGTGAATATCTATATATGTATGAATGAATATGATTCAGCATGTTATATTGATTACACTGCCAAGCTATTGCTTAGCGCATCGTGTTTTCTTTGCGATGCATAGGTCTAAGAAGATCAGATTAAGCTAACAGCCTCGATGCGACAAGATCTACAAGAAAAGGCTTGTCTTTTGTTATATTTTATTGTATATAAGTTATGCGATGTAAATGTAAAAGCACTCATATGTTGTAAATTGAGGAAATGGGCCTACAATGTATAATTATGTATTTTTCAAGTTGTCAATGTTTTGTAACCGTATTAAAGATGGTTTTAAAATGATTTGCTTGTATTATATCTCTTCTTGAGGTTAAGATTCTAATTTTGTGTTGTTAACTGATTTAGAGTGATTAAAGGATCACAGGAGTGGTGGATTGAGTTTGAAATGATATAGAAGTGTTTGTTTTTAATGCAAGTCACTTTAAAATTTTGGGATAAAGCACCAGTACAGCCGTTATGTTGCTAGATTTTTGGCACGAGAATTCCTAAATTGTTATTTTTTTCACTAAGTTTTTGAAAGGTTTTTATAAACTCACATTTACATAAATCAAGCATTTCAATAACAATAATTGTAAACACGTTTTTAATATGTTAAGATAAGGTAATTCGGATATTATGCTTATGTGTGTGCTCTCTATTCGGATCTGGCAATCAAATCGAATAGGGGGTCATAAAAAAATGTTCAAAATAAGTGGACTGAAAATTGAACCATGCCTCTTCCAATATTATGTAATTCACTAAACTATTTTATATAGATTGTTTAAATGATCCTCTTTGTAATATTATACTATTGAATAAGAAAATATTAATTTAGCTACAAAACCATAAGTTTAGAAGTCACAAAATTTGTTAAGCAAAGAATCATTTTAGTAATTTGATTTCATGAGTTGCATTATTTGAAAATGATATTATTTAATTTTGATTATACTTATCTAATATTTTTAGTTGTATTTAGAAATTAGAATCAAAATTTTTATTCTTTATTATGTGTTTATGTGTTCACTTTATAAATTTTTTTATAGATGTTTTATTAAGATATATTTTACATGTGAATTATTAATAATATTTTTTTATTGATGAATATTTATCATTTAAATTAATGTTAAATAAATAAAATTGTTTTAAAAAAATTAATTAAATTTAATGATAATATCGTACATAGATTTTTATAAAAAATAATTAAATTATCCAAAATATTCAATGGTATCATATTGAATTATTTAAAACTGAAAAACTATGCCAAATTTTCTTGAAATTTTGAAACAACATGAAAATTTTAATTTTCCATAAAATTATAAACGGTTTCATTTGAAAATTTAAATTTCCGACTTTCAACCGAATTGAATCCTGCATGTTTCCTGCGATTAATAATAATGGGATCTCGTTCGTACAAGCTTAGTAAGCTGGGGCGGTTATGCCAAACCATCTGCGGAAGGCGTAAAGCAAATTAGGGCCAGTCTCCAAAGGATTGCCACGTCGGGGGAAGTCAATTAGCGCCCAAGTGCTAAGAAATGCGTATACAAGGAGAAAAATTATACTCGCCATACGAAACCAACATATTGCAAGCTGTGATAATTCGTTAGAAGGTGAATGAAGTAGGGATTGAACACGGACCTACAAGTAACGGGAACTTAAAGGAGTCAAATTGCAATTACCAGCGGACCACCCTAAGCGTTCAAAATCTTGGGTACACAGCTGAACTAATTCAAATTTGATGCCAATCTTCATATCATATGCATATTCTTTAGATAATCAATAATACAAAACTATATAACCGAAAAATGTTCTCCCCCGCCTTTGTTTTCGGCCACAAGGCGTACAGCAAATCATCGATAGTAATGTTTGCTGGACTTTCGGTAGTGTTCCATTTTGGCGGCTATGTATTGGATACCCAAAGTGAATTAAGAACAAAATTGCTAGCAACGACCTATTTCCTGAACTCACCGGCAAAGGAAGCACCCATATATGAACACTCATATCATTTGCTGATGGATATCAGCTGCTTGCTGAGCCAGCTCCACCACCATAGCTTCATCAAAGAACTTGTTTATGCTCACGTCTTCACTCATGCCCTGGGAAGAGGAATTCAAAGTAAAAATATTACTACTTAGTTGAAGGCTTCATTTAATCCTACAAGCCACCTACATGTAATCTAAATATAGAGAGAACAGAAGCAGAAACTGAGAGTGATGGCTATACCTTACGACGCCTCGTCTTCACCATAAATTCACGCGCAAGATGCTGAATCGGAGCTGGCTCAAGTGGCCGCAAAACTATGCTCTTGTCAAGGGGATCTCCAGGGACTATAGCCCAATGGTCAAATACCGATAGGCAAAATGCTTGCCCTTGAGTATGATACCTCAAGTCCGTCTCAAAACCAAATGATTCTATCACAGGTAGAAACGCCTGAAATGAAGTGGAAGAAAAAAAGAATTGAAGGTTAAAAATAGAAGTAGCATTTGTTTGATACTGGCTAAAACCATGTTCTCCATTTATGGAAGCCACAAATCATAAACGCAAAAGAACAAAGATTTTGCAGCAGCGAGTGAATAATTAAACTATGACAGCAAGAAAGGAATCCATGAGATATTTACATCAAAAGAGGACGAAGAAGAAGAAGAAGAAGATATCAGAGTATTCCCAAAAAAAAAAGATATCAAGAGTGATCATATGCCTAAAAACTAAACATTGTCGTTCTAATTGATCATCAAAAAACAATGCAACCCTAACTCTGAGAAATTATAATCAACCAATGAAAGCCAAGCCAATGCAATCCTAGCTCGGAGAAGCAAAAAACTGAAGCTTGAACAACCCAAAAAAAAAACAAAATCATTATGTGACATAAAAGAAAGAGAAATTGTAAGAAAATCAGCTGGCTATTTACTGGTGGTACAACTTTGTGATTTCTGAAAAACCCTTTTATGCTTCTAAATTTTTCAGTATACAATCATCAGCAATTGTTGTTCCTTGTGCTTGTCCATGAAACAACAAATGATGGCAATATTCCCTACAATCATCTATAGATGCAGGTAAAGATTAGTCATTAAACCTTCACAATGTAAGCTGGAGTGCCAGGCTGAGGAACATCTGCTGTAACATGTCCACGTCTCCGAGATAACACAGTATATATTGCAGAAAGACAATCTATTGGTGTTTGTATCTGAAATATAACAACCAAAAATTAATAGCACAGCCAAAGCAAAAGAACTATATATATCCCTTGGCATATGCAAGCTACTCGAACATAAGATTACCAAGTACATACCTCCACATAATAAACTGGCTCCATGAGTCGTGGGGTTGCCATTAGAAAAGCAGAATAGGCCACACGTCGAGCTGTGGGGATAATCTGACCAGATCCTCGATGCAATGGTTCTGGTGCAATCCTAGCATCAACTATTTTGAACTTCACATTTCTGATAGGTTCATCACAGAGTGGTCCTTCTCGTGCACCCCACTGAAACCTAACCAAAGAAACGTTGAAAGTTACAAGTGCAGTATAGTAGTTATGAGCTATAACTTCTAGCACAAGATAAATCGCAATTTACCCTTGGACAATGGAATCCCGGACAGCACCCAGCAATCCTTTGTCAACTTCAGTAGGAAGCGTATCATCCAACAGAATATTAGGGCCCTGCAAGTATCAAATATCTCCAACATAAAAACCATGATTAGGTGTTGCATATGTACATGCCATGAATACATTTCAGTGTCATGACACGAACAGCTCAGAATGCAAAGGATAGTAAGAGATTAAACCACAGAAGGTAGATAAGCAATTATTTAGGGCACCTATATTACCTGCTTATCAGGGCCAAATGCCCATATGGATCGAGCAGCCAGCAAATCCCAGTCATATTTTGTCTTGAAGAAGTCACCAAGAGCTTTTCTGTTCCAATCAATGCTTACAACACCATTCTCAATGTCTTCTGCAAGCCCTTTCTCCAATGGCTCTGCAATCTAGAAATATAGAAGTTTGAATATTACTATTAACATCCATTGAATAAATTACTAGATTCCTACAGCATACAGAGAGAATTCACAATGCGATTACAATAACATTAAACTAGAAGACTTACATACCATCGTTATTTTATTCTTCTTGTTGGGTGTTTCAGCAAAGCACTTCATTGATGACGACTCCACCACTGTTTCACAAAATGAGACTACAGGATCTGCCACCTAAATGAAAAATGAGCCATTAGAACAAATGAACAGGTGGTCACCAAAGCAAAGCCACCAAAAAGTAAAATAATATAAGCAAAGAAAAAGAGAGGCATATTTTGGAGAGAAATAAATTGGACATAAAACAATATGCGCACCTTCACTTCCACTTCAGAGTACAACTCTCTAAGATCCTTCATAATGGAATCCAAATACAACTCTCCAGTACCCAAAATAGTATGCTCTCCAGACTCCTCAACTTTAGTAATAGCTAGAGGATAGCTTTTACTTATCTTCCTTAAACCCTCCACCATTTTTGGCAACTC
>CANXYI010565737.1:0-10940 GCA_948208565.1 Hura crepitans
GCATATGTCTATAGATAACTCTAAGTTGGCTACGTATCTCATTTTCACAGTAATAACACTGATGTGAATTACAAGCCTTACTATATGCTATTGGCCTATGTGATATGGGTACCCAGTGATAAGTATGAACCCGTGATGCCTATGCTAAAATAAGCAATAATTACTATCTCTATTAATTAATAACTAAACTAGTAAAACCTAATCTATTTAGTTATGCCAATACCACTAGACAATCAATTTGGATAGGTTAATCAATCAACTAGGATATTAGAAGCTACTAGCATACTTTTGAGTACAGGACCTATTGGTCACTTGGTTATACTAATGAGTACTAGCCTTCGAGCATGATACCGTGAGCCTTCGAGCATGATACCATAAGCCTCTAGGCATGACACCGTGAGCCTTCAGGCATAACACCATGAGTTTACTATTTTAGCATTTGATAGCGGTTTTATATTTTGAAAAAAATTAAGCTAATGACTATTAAGGTTAATAACGAAGTAATACAGCTTGTCATATAATCTTATTTTCTTAGCATGCAAATAAAGTATGATATGTGGGTTGTTAAGCTGAATGTGTGGTGATTATATTCTTAATCTTGTTATTTGCTCTATGTTGTATAGGGTCTAGTATATGGTATATCCTGTGATTAATGTATGTCGTGTAATATGTAGTTATTTTGATATTATGATTATTGCTAATGTATGTTTAATACATGATTGAATTACTATGAGTGTACTTGTTAAAGTGATTACACCAGTAAGCTTTATGCTTAATGCATTGCTTGTTTTTGCAATGCATAAAGAAAAATATAGATTAGAGTCAAAGCCTCTACACCACAGGAGACGCGAAGAATTGCCCTCTAGGTATATTTTGTTTCTTTGTAAATGGATAAGATGTGATAGCGTTTATAGTACTCTTGTGATCCAATAGGGAGATTGGGCCTAATCTGTGTAAATTAGTTTAGTTTTGTAACTCTAAGTGATATATAGTTTTGTAAACCTTTAATGTAATATTTTAAATTGCATTGCATGACTTGTATGATATCTATTGCTTTTGCATGTGACAAGTGTTGTTAAGGGTGTCTGAGGCCCCATTGAGTTTTTATATAATGTTTTTAGAAGTGTTTTCTTAGTAATTACTATTTGGGAAAGTATCCCAGTCTAACCATTATACTACTAGAATTTTGACACAATGAACTTACAATTACCTCATAAAATGTGCCAAAACTATTTTCTTATTTTTATATCCTTAGAGTTTTAAATGTCTTATGAAATAAAAAGTTTTAATTGTGTTAGGTTTTTATGTGCAAATTTTGAATACTGTTATATATTGTATACATCCACTATTCGATTCGGTGTACTGAATACGTTGTGGGTGTCACACATAAGTGGTATTAGAGTGCCAATTTTAACTTTCCTTTAGACCTATAGGCTACACTATAGTGCTACAGTGTGTAGAACATTTACATTATTATACTTTATTTATGGTGGCTTATAATCTATCTTTATTATCTTCAGTTGTAAATATGAGTTACAGTATGACTCGAGATGAGGAAGAGGAGGTAGAGAGCCATGCTCCTACCATAGTAGTATAAGGGGGTGCTCGATTTGTAAGCATAACTCCTAGTGATGCAGGGCCTACCATGCCCATGCAGAGAGGCCTACTAGTCTTATTGGAGACCATGCTAGAATCAGTGAGACAGGTGACCACAGTGGCTGCAACTACTGCTACTGCAATTGTTACAGCATAGTAGGCAGTTCTACCTCATGCACCCTAAGAGCCATAAGCATTTTAGAGAACTTATAGAGAGTAAGTATTGAAGAATGGGGTATAGTCTTCAATGGAGTTGAGAAGGATGATTCCAACTAGGTAGAGTATTTGTTAGACTTGACAGTTATAATTATGTAACGGCTTAGATGCCCTCCAGATGAGTATATAGTGTGTGCCATCTCTATGTTATTAGAGGAGGCATTGAAGTAATGGGAAACCATTACGGAGCATAAAGTGACAGAGGATCTAACCTAGGAGTTTTTCATGGGGGAGTTTAAGAAGAAGTACATCATAAAATTCTACCTGGACTAGAAGTACTAGGAATTTATGGATCTTAAGCAGAGGCATTGAACCATAGTCGAGTATGAGAAGGAGTTTGCACAATTAAGCCATTATGCGAAGGTTATTATTGATACAGAATAGGATAGGTGCAATAAATTTGAAAAGGGGTTAAACATAGACATTAGGTACCAGGTCAACTAGATAAAGATTCGAGACTTCTTAACTTTAGTGGATGCATGCCAGATGATAGAAATGATTAGGCAGTTATGATAGAGGTGAGATAGCTTCAAGAAGCGACCATATAGCCAAGGACAGGGCAATTCTAGGTATAACACAAATAGGAAAAAAAAGTCAGCAGTTTAAGAATAGGCAAGAAAAAAAGAATGATTAAACTTAGAGATCAGGCCAAGGATTAAGGTTATAGTCCAAGCAATAAACACAAGCTTCAGGTGTCCCTAGATCTACATCAAGTAGTGCTCTGAGACCAGAGTGCGAGATTTGTCACAAGATATATAAAGGAGTGTGTTGGAGGACATTATGGGATGTTTTTTAGAGTTGTGGTGCTAGAGACAATCTTTAAAAAGATTGTCCTTGTCCTAGGAGGCCACAAGAGTCATTATAGAGGTAAGACTAGAGAGAGATTGAGAATAGAGCTAGGGCAAGCCAGAAAGACAAGCCAAAGAGTAGAGCTCCAGAGAGGTAGTACGCCATTAGAGCATGTAAGAAAGCAGAGGCTATAGATGTTATAGTGAGTACATTCCATATCTTCGATTTGCTTGCTTTAGGACTAATAGATTCAAGGTCTACACATAATTATATATGCATAACATGGGTTTTAGACTGGGGTTTAGAGCCAGATGACCTTAGTTTTGACATGATGGTTAGCAATTCGATTAGATAGCATATCATAGTGAACAAGGTTTATAAAAATTGTACTTTGTTAGTACAAAGACATGTCTTTATATTAAATCTCATTAAATTACTATTCAATGAGTTCAATCTTATCTTAGGCATGGACTAGTTATCTAAGTATCATGCCATGGGTCAAAAGTGATAGTAAGAGGTGAAAGTTTGGATTGCATAAGCAACATAATGTCAGCAGTTGTAGTTAAAAGGTTGATGCAGAAGGGTTGTCAAGCCTATCTTGCCTAAGTGGTTGACACTCAAAAGGAAGCATTAGAAGTAGGTGAGATACCAGTAGTGGTAGAGTTTAGAAACATTTTCCCATATGAGCATTTGAGTTTGCCACTAGAACGAGAGTTAGAGTTTAGGATTGAGGTTATGCTAGGTCTGGCACTAGTGTCTATAGCTCTATATTGGATGGCTCTAACAGAGTTGAAAGAGTTAAAGGTTCAATTGCAAGAACTCTTTAACAAAGGTTTCATCAAACTAAGCATTTCTCCTTAGGGAGCATCGATTCTATTTGTCAAGAAGAAAGATAGTTCTTTAAGATTATGTCTAGACTACTGGTAATTGAACAAAGTAACAATCAAGAACAAGTACCCCTTATCATGGATCGATGATTTATTTGACTAACTTACAGGAGTGAGTGTCTTCTCTAAGATTGATCTTAGATACTGGTACTATCAGCTGAGAGTAAAGGAAGAGGATATACATAAGATAGCTTCTAGATATGGTCACTATGAGTTCCTTATGATGCCATTTAGTTTGACTAATGCACCAGTGGCATTCATGGACCTAATGAACATAATTTTAGGTCATTTCTAGATTAGTTCGTGATAATTTTTATAGATGCCATTCTTGTGTATTCCAAGAATAGAGAAAATTATGTAAGGCATTTATGGATAGTTCTTCAAATATTAAGGGATGAGAAACTCTATGCGAAGCTCAATAAGTGTGAGTTTTGGCTAAAAGAGGTACCATTTTTGGGACATATAACATTGACAGAAGGTGTAAGAGTTAATTTGAGCAAAATTCAAGCAGTTATGGAATGGAAACCTCCAAGGAACATGACTGAGATTCAGAGTTTCTTAGGTTTAGTGGAGTTTCTTAGGTTTAGTGGAGTATTATAAAAGGTTTGTCAAAGGGTTTTCATTGATTGCAGCTCCTTATGACATGTCTTTTGAGAAAAGATATGCCGTTGGTATTGAATAGCAAGTGTCAGGAGAGCTTTGACAAGCTTAAGAGTATGTTGTTAAAGGCGCCAATTTTGGTACAACAAAAAATAAGGAAAGAGTTTACTATCTATAGTGATGCCTCATTAAGTAGGTTGGGTTATGTTCTCATGCAAAATGGCAAAGTGGTTACCTACGCTTCATGACATTTAAAACCACATGAGAAAAATTACCCGACACATGATTTAGAGCTTAAAGCCATTGTATTTGCTCTAAAGATATAGAGGCACTACCTTTATAGGGAGAAGTGCTACATCTACATAGGCTATAAAAGTTTAAAGTATTTATCAATGCAAAAAGAGCTTAACTTTAGGCAAAAGAGATGGATTGAGTTAATTAAGGACTATGATTGCCTTATTGACTACCATCCTAAAAAAGTGAATATTATTATAGATGCCTTGACTAAGAAGCTCATATCAGCCTTAAAGGCTATGAGAGTCAGCTTAAAGTTGCAAGATGATAGTAGTTTATTAGTTGAGTTACATGTACAACTAAGCTTAGTTCAAGTATTCAAGGATTCATAGAAAGATGATTAGAAGCTTTTGAGTATCATGGGTATGGTTTAAGAGGGGAAGCCATTGGAATTCATGCTTAAGGATGGTGGGTATTTATATTATCATGATCATCTTTATGTGTTAGACAAGGAAGAGCTAAGACAACAGATTTTACACAAAGCACTTAGTGTACCTTATACGATGCATTCTAATAGTACAAAGATGTACTAAGACCTAAAGACAACTTATTGGTGGCTAGGTATGAAGAAGGATATGGCAAATTTTGTGACCAGATACCTTACTTGTTAGCAAGTGAAGGCCAATCATTAAGTTCTTTTTAGATTGCTAGATCCTATAGCAATACAATAATGGAAATGGGATAGGGTCACTATGGATTTTGTGATGGGACTACCCTTAATAAGGAATAAACATGATATGGTTTAGGCAATGGTCGATAGATTAACCAAATCAACTCACTTCATACTAGTGAGGAAGGATTACTCAATAGAAAAGCTAACAGAGATATATATTGATGAGATCGTAAGGCTACATGGTGTGCTTTGATCTATTATAATAGATAGAGATCCCCATTTTACATCGAGATTTTAGGGGAAACTCTAAAATACTTTGGGGACAAGACTTAGCTTTAATAAAGCTTTTCATCTTCAGATGGATGGCTAGTCGAAGAGGATTATTCAGGTGCTCGAGGATATGCTCCGAGCATATGCCATAGAGCTTAAAGGTAGTAAGGACAAGTATATCCCTTTAGCGGAGTTTGCATACAACAATAGTCATCAGACAAGCCTTAGTATGGCACCTTATGTTGCTTTCTATGCCAGGCAATGCCGAACTCCATTGTGTTGGAATGAGTTGAGTGAACATAAGCTCATGGGACAAAATTCAGTTAAGGATGCTGAGGAGAAGGTAAAGATTATTAGAGTAAGGCTAAAAGCTACTTCAGATAGACATAAGTCATATACAAATATGAAAGGAAGGGATATAAAGTATGAAGTCGATGATAAAGTGTTCCTTAAGGTATCTCCATGGAAGAAGGTGTTAAGGTTTGGTAAGAAAGGAAAGCCGAGCCCGAGGTTCATTGGACTGTATAGATTCTAGAGAATGTAAGTTTATTGGCCTCCCAACTAGCTTTGCCTCCAGAGCTACAATAGATACATGATGTATTTCATGTATCAATTTTGAGATGGTATAGGTTAAACCCTTCACATGTGTTGACAATTGAAGAAGTGGAGATATGACCAAATTTGTCATATGAGGAAGAACTCATGGCTATTCTAGCTACAAAAAGCAAGGAATTGTAGAAAAAAATTATGCCATTAGTGAAAGTGTTATGGCGACATCATGGCATGAAGGAAGTGACATAGGAAAGCGAGGCATAAATAAGAGACTAGTATTTGCATCTCTTTGATCTAGGAATGTTAAGAACGACATTTATCTTAAGAGGGGAAGAAATGTAAAGACCCAAAAATCTCGACTCTCATGAATAGTACTTCCTAAGATGAATAGTGTTTCTAGAATCTTGAGTCATACTAAGTAGTCCATCAGGGAGTAATAATTATGAGAGAATTTTTGGGTAAAGTGTGAAGTCAATCCGAAGTCATTTGGATGGCTAAGAATAATAAACAAGATTTTTCGGCAGTGTCCTCTGAATAGTGTCATATGCAAAGCTAAATCATAAAATAAATAAAAAAGTTGCTCAAAATAATTTGAGAATTATAAAATCTGATACTTAAATATTTTGATGAGACTATTAGCATTAGAATCAAAATTTTTAGATATTAGGAAGTAATTCTTCTGAATTTTTATTTGAGAAATTATGTTAATTTTTCCCGATTCCCTTCATTTTTCAAACTTGAGATTTGGGTGATCTATAGAACCTTAATTTATCTAATTTTTATGGGTGTTAATTGTTTCATTCAGATTCCTAAGAGGGGTGGTAATAAACTCGAAAGGAAGGAAAATTTAATTTTTCAAAAAATATAAATACCATAATTCTTTTCCTTTTTTCTTTTTATTTTCTTTTTCTCTCTTTGGCTAACAACTCTCCCTCTCCCCTCTCCTCTCCTTTCTTCTTCAATTGGCACCACCCACCTCTAAAAATTATAGTAAATGGAAATATCGTGTCGATAGCTTTCCATAGACACTAAAATCGCCCAGTTTAGCGTAGCGGGTCGGGAGAAATCATGTGGAGAAACTGAGGTGAATAGTGACCATTTTTTGGTCAAGTAAGAATTTTCAAATTCTAACATTTTTCCCATGTTTGTATCTTGCCCAAGAGTTATTTAATGACCTCATTTTGATTTTTTAGAGCCTGTGTGATTTTATATGATTTTTGCTAAATCTGGACTATTTGAATTTGTAGGCAAAATGACAAATTATGAGTCTCAGGGCAAAGGAAAGGAATGAGATGGCTTCGAGCATATCACATGATGTTATTAGGTATGTGTAAACACATTATTATGCTTAAAATACATGTATATGAGTTTATGTGCAAATTGGCACAATATGTGATATTTTACATTTAATGCAATTATTAAGTTTTAATGTAATATAAATGGTAGAGATGTTAAATTGTGTAAGGTATGCTAAATATGAGTTAATGTATTCCATATGTGTGTATATGTGGTGGCTGAATGCCCTTGAGATGATATATGTGCATGTATGAGTGCTTATGCCTTATGTAAGACATTATGTGTACTCATACGATATATGGAATGCTAATGGCATAATGAACATTGTATGGAAATTTAAGTGCATGTGTATGACTTAATGGGTGGCCGAATGCCACTCAGATTCATGTAATGCTAAGTGCACATGATGGACACTATGTTTGAAACATAATATTGAAAAACATCATTTTTGGCATAATGAGACCATAATGTGAATGAGAAGGATAAATGCCTATCTTATGTGACATATGCATTGTAATATATATAAGAATACTATAAATGTTGACTAGATGTAACTTATAAGTGTTGGGCTTATATATGATTTTTCGTAGTCCAGTAATTCGTGTATGATATGGTAAGTGACTAAATTATGTTATATTGAGAAATTGAGTGCATAAGCATGTTTTATAACTTAAATGCATGCTTATGAAGAATGAAGATATGATATGACTTGTATTTTTAGCCTCATAATGTGATTAAGCCATGTAACTCTTATAATGAGTCTAGATAAGCAATTTTACCTAAATTATGGCTATATGCTCGAATTTTCTATTCATGAAACCTCAGCCATGCAATTGAGTGAGTAATGACTTACTATACTTGAGCATGGCATGAATGTTATGATAATGTTTATGTTAGTGCATATGTATGTAGATAAGTCTAAGTTGGCTGCATAACTCATTTTCTTGGTAACAACATGTATATGAGTTACAAGCCCTGCTATATGCTATTAGCTTATGTGATAAGGGTACAAAGTGATAAGTATAAACCCATGATGCCTAGATTAAAATAAGCAATTATTGTTATATCTATTAATAATAACTAAATTAGCAGATCTTAATCCGTGTAATTATTCTAATGCCACTAGACAATCAATTAAGATGTGTTGATCGATCAACTAGGATATTAGCTGTAATGCTCATGTCTCAAGGCTCTGTGAATAGTGCCATAGGGTATGAAAAGTGCACTTGAGGTGCCAGCATGTGGACTGAGGCAGTGATACAGGTCATGAAAATTTAAGGGGCTTTAAAATGATGAAAAAGGCAAAATAAAAAAATTTAGCAGAAACTACAATTCATTTCAGATTGAAAGCTACCCATTAGTGCAATAAAAATTTTTCGAGCCGAGATTGACCCAGGATGTTCCTGGACAGACCTAAAAATAATAGACCCTAAAGCTTAAAAATTATATGAGTCCAATGGTGAAAGAATTTTTGAAATCAAAGGTTGTTTACAAATTCTCAAAATTTTTTAGGTTGGCATGCAAATCAAGATAGTCTAAAAACTACCCTATCAATAGAATTTGGCCAAATAAATTTACGAGCAGGTAAAGGGATTAAAATATGAATTTTAAAATAAATAGTGTAATTTTCTGAGGTCCAAGTGAATTTTTATGAATTTTCAAAGTTTGCCAAAAAATTGAGATGGTTCGAGAAGTTTTGTGATAGATTTGACATGTCAAGATGGGGCCCACAACATGCTAAGTGGCTTAGCATATTTTCCAAGTGGCAAAGGGGCCATGACAAGTGTATTTCCACTTATTAAAGAATAAAACTCATTCTTCTCTTCTGCCAAAATTCCTAACGCCATAACTAGAGGAGAACCTCTATATCATTCTCCTCCGACAACCAAATGGGATGATTCTAGTCTCTAAAACTTCCTCTAGATATTAGGCACCATGAGGAATAAGAATTAGGCCAAAAAGAGCAGTGTTTTTGGAGATAAAAATCAAATAAAAGGACTAGTTTAAAGCAGTCCAAAACATTGTGTGTAAGGTGAGTTTGAGTGATTCTTTCCATTTTTCTTCAAATTTCTAGCTGCCAATTGATGGTAAGATGTACCTAAGATATGTCTGTGTGTGTGTATAATGCATTAGTTATCATTGGATGGCATTTGGAGGCTCATGAAGAGAGGAAAATGTCACCATGGTAGCTAGAAATGGTGCTAGCAACATTGGCTTAGATGGCAATAACACCTTCAAAGTGATGTGTAAGTGAACCTAAAGCCTTTTCTTTATGTGTTTTAGTGCTTAGGCTAGTGAACTTTGAGTTAGAATGGTTGAAAGTATAAATCTAAGGTAAATTACTTTATTTGTGATGTTGATTAAGTTGAGAGTTTTGTGGAATTAAATGTGTTATTCCAAGTGTTTGCATAAGTGGCCTTAAAATGCTTATTGAATTTGTTATTTATGATTGCTTGGATGGCTAATTTGCTGCCTATGATGAATATTTAATATGTACTTGGCATGCTAGGGTGTGAATTATGAAAGTTTACGTGTGGGAATTACCATGGAGGGTGTAGTTTTCCTTATACCTTAGCCATATTGGCTTAGAATTGAGATGTTATGATCATGTTTGAGTTCATGGTAGGTAAATATGCATGAATGTTGGGATTATAAGGAAAAGAATGGGAATTAAATCTATTTTCCCTAAGTACCTGAGAGAATTAGGCATGGCATATTAATATGAAGTTTAAAGCTATTAAGTACTAATTAAGTGCATTACTTTTGCTTCATTATTAGTAAGAAATGGCTATGGAATTAGCTAAGCATGTGACTTATTAATATATGAATATACACCTTAGAAATATGCCTCGAATTGGCTAGAAAAAATTGAACTAAAACATGTATTTAAAGCCTAAAATATTGACTTAAAAAGTTTCTCAAATGAGCCAATAATTAAACCTTAATTATACCTTTGAGAGGCTAGAATTGAATTATATTTTGGCCATGGATTTGGCCCAATTATAGTTGGCCTTACACCCAGTAAAGTATTAAAAAGAACCTTAAAAATTGAGTCAAATTTGGACTTAAAACGGTCCCAAAAAAACTATCTTTAAAAGTGGTTGAAATGACTTGTAACTCTCCAGTTGACCTCTACGTAACCTAAAAATGTCACTAGACATGAAGTATTAACCTTTTAAGTGGAAATGCCTTAATAAATCATAATATAAGATACCTTGAATTTTGGCAGTAATAGACCTAAAAATTGTTTTGGAATTTTACCTAGTAGAGACAAAAAGTGGTTATACTATTCTAAATAAAATTTTAAAGTATAAGATAAAATTCATAACTATTATTTTTTAGACTTAAATATTATTAGAATAATTTTGGCTAATCAATGAAGTTGAATTAAGCGACTTGGCCCATTGGCTAGACACCTACTGGATGGGTTAACCTGTCAACTTAGGGTTTTGCAGTTACTAGTTCATTGGTGGCTAGAGAGGTCTATAAAATGATCTCCATTATGTCACCTGGTTATTGATGGTATTCATTGGTGGTTGGACAGGTCTGTGGACTAATCTCTATTATGTCACCTAGTTAATGATGATGATTTGTGGCTGGGGAGGCTTACGGGCTGATCTCCATTATGTCACACAGTTACTCTTATTTGCAGTTAGGGAGGCCTATAGGCTAATCTCTATTATGTTACACAATTGCATTTATTATGTCTAGGGAGGCTATGGTTGATCTCTACTATGGCACATATGCCAATGTAGCAGTGTAGGTCTAGAATAAAGACTATTGCACTAGTTTATGATCCTTTTAAATCCAGTATTTTAAAGTGTCAT